>JAQFXP010000407.1:0-31171 GCA_034693685.1 Belba bartosi | reverse complement strand
TTTGGCCAAAATTTTGAGAAAAATCCCTCCCCTGATCCCCCCTGAATCGGCCGACCTTCTCAATCCCTGCTATTTATCAAAAATATTTAGCTTTTAATTTATTTGTTAGCTCTAGAGAAAAGTAGATTTCATTTTGAATATACCCAGAAATACCAGTAATAACATTTGAAGCCAACTCTCATTCATCATAGCCTATGATTCATAGGTAAAGCTGGCACTGGAAACTATTTTGGAAGCTTTTTGTGTTGTGTATAAAACCGGTAAAACTCAAACTATAAATATTTTTAATTTTAATATTTAATTGTTTTATTTTCAAAGTATTATTTTAATGCAAAAAGTAAAATTAAAAATGATAATGTCGGAAATATACAACATTTTCAGTTTATTATTTTCGAATTAATATTTTCGACATTACAATATTTGATATATGCTTTATCTTTTATTTTTTAAGATTATTTTATTAAAATTAAGTAAAAATAAAAATATTTATATTTAATAAATTATTATTTATATTACTGGACTTAATATAATGTTTCCAAAATGTTTCCAAAATAGTTTACAGCGCCCAGCTTTAATCATAAACATACATGTACATTTAATTATCACTTTTTATTTTTGTTTAAGTAGTGCCAAAACTATTTTAAAACTAACAAAAAGATACAGTAAATACCGGAATATATTTTTATAGACATTTACAACAAAAATGAATAAAAACGAAAATTTTTGCAAGTTTATGATTCATGATTTTAAAATTTCAACATTTCGGTCACAGGTTTTCAGTAATTGATTGAAATGACCTCAAATTTCAAACAAAATCAAAAATATAATTAATAAAAAAAATGTAATTAATAGCGAAATCGAAGCTGTTTTGCAAAGCCTTTACATTTGTTACGTCTGAATACAAAAGGATTTGAAATCAAGTTTTAAAGTCATATATCGACTTATTTTACGATTTTTTGACATTGAATATATAGTTGAGTGAAATAAGGTCGAGCACATTTTAAAAATATTAATTAAATTATTTATTATAATTTAGTAACTAACTTGTAAAAATAAAATGTAAATTTTAAAAATTTCGTAAATTTTTAAAGTTGTAGTATAATAATAGCTTTATTACCAAAGATTCAGAAGAGGGGTATCAGCCAAAAATCCCCCTGATTTTGAAAATTGGGATCTATCCTCCCTTTAGCATTTGGTCCGCAAAAAGCTAATCC
Source organism: Belba bartosi (assembly GCA_034693685.1). Classification (NCBI taxonomy): domain Eukaryota; kingdom Metazoa; phylum Arthropoda; class Arachnida; order Sarcoptiformes; family Damaeidae; genus Belba; species Belba bartosi. The sequence continues at coordinate 29,957 of JAQFXP010000407.1, read as the reverse complement.
CTCGACTTTTTTCCGGCCGCCATCGGCGGGCGGCAAATTTTCGGGGTTTTTTGACCAAAATTAGCTAATTTTTGCTAAATTGGTGCTAAATCCGGTTTAAATCCAATTAATTTAACTAAATTTAGTTTAAATCCAGTTAAATTAGGAAAAATTTCATCATAAATATATGGGTTTTTTGAACGTTTTTTTTTTTAAAATCCCTCCCCTGATCCCCCCTAGGTTTTTGGCCAAAATTTTTGGTAAAATCCCCCCTCTGATCCCCCCTGAATCTTCCGACCTTCTGAATCTATGCTTTATTACATTAACTGGAATTTGTAGTAAATTAACATGCTGAACATATATCAATTAATTATTATCTTAATCATAAATATATTTACGAAATTTAAGAAAGTGTAATTAATTTGAAAAAAAATAAACATTTAAAATTTTAGAAACATTATATTAAAATTTCCAGAATTGATTACAGTACTACGAAAATTTTTGGTGCAAATAGATATCAAACTTTTTAAAACTTAATTCCATTTTAAGAAAAAGGAATGCTTTCTATAAAAATTAATTAAAAAAACTTTAGATTATTTTATATTTATTAATAAATAATAATTTGTTTTAATCAGTAATGCGCTTGAGATGTGGTAATAGCAATATGGTCCCGAATTTTATTGTTTGAATTAGTGCTAACCAATTGTATTGCTTCTAATCTGTTGTTAAAACCAATCTAACATAAGGCTGATATCACTTTATTATTTAATACTAGGCCTTAATACATCTTGGTTTTAATTAAAATACGATATAAACTTTATAATTTTAAAAATCTAGCATTGTAAAATATGAACATTTAAATTTTTAATACTTTTAATTTATATTTAAAACTAAAAAAATACAACATTAAATAATTTTAAATATTAAGAAATTAAAGCAAATTTTTATTTAATTATTTAATTTTAAAGAAAAAGCGGACAAAACTGACTAAAAGACAATTTATAATATATCAATCTCTAGTCTAAGAATCAAAATTAGAGAATAGGGCACAAAATGTTTTATTATTTAAGACGTAATTGTCTAAATGTCATTCAAAGTATTGCATGAACAGTCGGTATAAAAATTGAGAATTACACAAGTTTAATAAATTTAGGCTAAAGTCTTTTTTAAATTGTATAAAGTCTAAATTTATCATTTTGTTAAATAATAAAATAAAATAAAATAAATTTAACAAAATAATTTTTAACTAATAAAACGCAATAGAAATTAATTTTAAATAATTAAATAAACTTAAATAAAATAATAGTTAGTTTAATAATTTTTTAAAAATTTAAAACTTTGCAAAAATTACAAACTTAGTAACTTATCTAATAAATTATACTATGCAAATTAATTTATTGTAATTTATAAGAAAACTTAAATTATAAAGACAGAAACTTGTAATTAGGCCAATCAAGCTCTGGCAGGGCTCGAGCTTACGCTTAGCCTCTGCTCGACATTTGTGTGACTCAAGTGTTGAACGAATTAAATGCAAAATTCAGTTCCATTTAAAGCGTAATATCAGAGATCGTATGTATTGGACAACAGTTATTATATTAGTCTAACATCACATCAAACACATTAAGCCTTCATATTATCGTTGAATTCAATACAGTTTTCGATTGTTTTCAACCGAAACACACATTTCATTGAATATTAATTAGAAATAATTAATAGAAATAAATAAAATAGAAATTCGTATTAATATTGAATTGAATCGAAAAGTGATAAAACGTTTTATATTATATTTATTAATGTTTTTAATATAACTAAAAGTGATTTTAATCCAAAATACAGTATATATTCAATTGAATTATGTTTTTATTTCAAAGTTTAACGTATTTTAATAGTTTATTAATTTAATTCAATTATTTAAGTAATTATAATCATTATTAACTCATATATGAGTCGAAACTAATAATTAATTAATAGATTTAAATCAATAAATCAATTGTTGGTTAGACTTAAGTCTAAGTAATAGTGAATCTCATAATTAACGCACATTTGGACTGATTTGAAGACAAAAACCGACAAATCATTAGAAATTGAAAAATGTTTTGCGATTTAACGCTATTTTACTCCAAATCTATACCATTTTTAGTGCCATTTAATTAGTATTAAATTGTGTTTTAAATAATCATTTTTAAAGTAAATTATATATTATATAAATTAATACAATTGACGACAAATTGACTTTTTCTCAATAATTATTAATTAATTAATTATTGAATAATTGCCTCATTTTCTGCCTTTGATTTTGTGTTCAATTTATTTATTTAATTCTTATTATAATTATATTATTTGTTGTGTTTTTGTCGATATATTTATTATACAATATATATACGATATATATATATATATATATTATTACGAATCTATTGTAACGAAAAGAGTAGTAAAAATCGATAATAAATAGTAAATTGTGGCAAAAAATGGTCCAAAAATATCAGTCACCGATTAGAGTCTATAAATATCCGTTTGAATTAGTTATGGCCGTAAGTCTACGACAAATCCTTTCCTTTCTGCTTCCCGACACTACCCTCACTGCCCTCACTCTCCCTCTCCTGCCCGGCCCTAACATATGTTTCCTATAGCTATGCAATCGCTTCCAAGCGATTAAGTCTTATTGAATTAATTGTTTTCTCAATTTCCCAATGAATGTGAAATTAAATCGATTTAAGTCTAAAATTTATTTTGATTTAAGGCATATGAGCGCCGGTTCCCGACCTGTGAAATGATTCCCGTATTTGTCGGTTCAGACATTACCAAAGAGGAGACGAGCGAAGACGGATCCGTCACTCAAGTGGAACGGCATTGCAAAATCAACATTGAAATACCCTATCTATTGAAAAAGGTAATTACCCGTTTCCTCTCCCCATCCCCATCCCCTTCCCGGCCACCGATGATCACATCTTATAATCTTATTTTATATTCCATTTGTTTTTGGCACTACTTTTATAATTCAATTATGTTTTTAATTATTCGTTTAATCGTTTTCTTTGACTTTTTTTTAATGTTTTGATTAAACGAATAGATTTTGAAAACATTGAATATATATATATTTATATCAAAGTCGGCGTAATTTGTAATTTAATGCATTTTATGCTTTATTTTCTTAATTTCAAAGTTCATTGAATCGAATTCTATGTTTATCTTCCTTTAGATAACTGATTGAAAACCCCTTTTGAATGAATATTTTGAAGGTTTAACGCAATTCTAGTATTTATATAAATATCGTTTTATTTGATTCATTCAATCAAAAAGTAAACGTTTGAAACATTGTTAGAATAATATCAATAAAAAAATTATCGTTTTGTTTGATAATTAATGTTATTAATAGTTGTGATACTTCTAAACCTTTGAGAGCACTTCTGAAGTCTATTCTAATTCAGTGTTTGTTTATCTAAAATAATTTTTGATTCTTTATGTAATTCTGAATATTTGAATATAATCTATAATTGAGTTAAGGCCCGACTTATCTAAATATTATTGAAACAGTTGTTCACTTAATTACTATTTGAGAACAGATTTTCTAATGTTTTGCTCTTTTTATACAATCGATCGTTAATTTTGTAAAGAATTTAGGTTTAACTCAAACCCTATTTTAATAAATTAAAATAGATTTTGTTGTAGGCTTTAAAAAATTTACTCATAATTTCATAATGTATTCAATCGATTAAAATATATAATATAAAAATGAATAAATTGAATTAAAAACGTTGAAACACACAATGTTACACTAAAACAAAAATTATAAATCATTTCGATTGAATGCTTGGATTTTTGTATTAAAAAGCATAAAATGCATTAGAATTGGAATTATTGCTATTATTCTGAAAATATTTTCTATGTTTGATATTAAACAATAAATCGATTAAATATAACGTAAGAGTTGGGAAACTGGAGTTACTATAAAAGTATTATTGATTTCTTAATTATCTTTTATTTTATATATAATTCTAATAACTATTAATAGTTACGAATAGAATGTATAGAAACGATATACTCTATTGACGTATTATCGAATAAAGAGCATGTCAGTAGTTTTCCGATTATCAAGATAATTTAACACCATTATAAACATAAACTAAGCTTATATAATAGTAAAATGTGCAAAGATTATTTTTCTAACTACAATATTTACAGAGTTATGCACATTTAAAAATACAATAGTTTCTCACAATTTGTAAACTTTATATATTATTAATAATATATTTATGAAGACAATTATTACATAAACAATATTTATAATATTTTTTATTTAAAGTCTTGATATAATTAACGATATATTTGGGTAAATTTAACTCTTAACTATCTTTTACTTTTTATTTTTGTTTAGTTTTGCATAAAATTATTATTATTTTTTGTTGTAAAAATCACTTTATTGTTCTAGAGTAACCAGAAGTTTCTTTTTACTAAACTGTACTAGATAAACACAGCTTTTAAATAAAGTCCACTTTGCACCTGGTTACTCAGGGGCATGGATATGAAAATTGTGTTTATATTTTTTAAAACTTTATTCTCCGTCACAAGAAATTTGTTTTTATAAATATTTTATGCAATTATTAATTCTACTTTAATATATGTATGTGTGTTAGTGAAAATATTATTAAAATATGCCTTGTAGTTTATCTTTAAATTAAGTGAAATTTAAGAATAAAATGTAGCATAGTGCAATGTTATTCATAGTTAAAATAATTTTTATATAAGATGTTATTGAGCAAAATGAGCAGTGTACTGTGTACTGTATTTATCATTTGCAACCGAAGCCATTCTCTTTGGATTAAATACAATACTATATAAATCTAAACGATTAAACAGATAACTGGAGTCGACTTCGTTTACTTCATTCAGAAGAATACTTTGGACCGAAGGAACAGAATCTTGAAAATAGAGGCCTGGAATGAGAGCTTTGCCAATCGGATTACTATTCATGAGTTTTGTACTTATCGGGTAATTATTGCTTACTTTTAATCAATTTTTACATATGAGATGACTTAAAGTAGGGCAGGGATGAGGTCTGGGCAACGAAATTGTCACCTTTAACCTCCAATTAATAGTTGAGTTTAGTTTTGAATATACTGTACAAGTATTGAGAAATAAACACAAATTTACGAATCGATAAAAATTTTCCGATAATTAGCAGAAGTGTAGAGTAAGGGTGGGGATGGCACTGATCAGGATAATTTTCTTAAGTCTATTTAAGCCCTCTATTGTTGAAAGAGTTTTAATTTTAATACTAAATAATTGAATAAAAACTCGAATTGAAATATCTATACATTATATTATATTATATTATAATTTGATTTATAACCTCTCTGTCAACAAAATAGAAGTCCGTCATCACTGACTCGTTTATAATATAATATATATTGAATTGAATTGAATTGAATTGATATGCCTTCGATGGGCTTAGGTATATGCGGACAACCCCGAGTGGACGAGTTTCGAGCAGTCGGCGAGTCTGGAGGTGTCGCACTTCTGGGGCTTCGAAGGGGTAGTGGAGAAGCTGGCGGTCAAGCACTACAGTCAGAACATCAAAAAAGGAAAGGAAATAATAGAGCACTACATAAATGTGCTGAAGGAGGAGGGAATCACATCTATAGCGCCGTTCGGCTCAAAGACGGCCAAAGAGACTGTCGATGAGTTGGACGAAAATATCCCGTTTATTGATAGCACCGAAAACCACAAAAACTGTTCGATTAATAGTTTTAATTATAATAATCAACAAATCATAAGCTGTTCGAACGGAGAACCCGACAAAGAGAGCTGACGTTAGACACGACTAAAGGCACCCAATGGTCGGACTCTCCCGTCGTTTCGAAACAATTTATGTAATAGAGATTGAGATCTAATTCTAGTTTTAAGGAAATTGTGAATCAATTGTAAATAACGCGGACTTAGGCTAACATTAACGAAATAAATGCGAAATAACTTGAATTTACATTATTTTTATGTAAATCTAATGAATTATATCGAATGAGTTGACGATTTGATGTGATTTTACGCGATTGTAGCCAAACATCAGTACTATTTCATCACATCTTATGTTAGAATTTATTTGAATTTATAGTTCTATAAGAAGACAATGACTTGACATCATATCAATGTATTAATTAATTAAATCTTCTTTAAGACTAAATTATATTTAATTTTCTAACAAAAAATGATAATCTTTTGAATCATTGCCTAAAATCATGTGAAAAATAATAAAATTTATTGAAAATGAGTTTTCAAACAATCGGTTGTTTTTCAATCACCAAAAAATAGTTTTATTTCAATTAAATCAATGAATTGGATGTGAAGACAATCATTGAATACAATATTATTTTTAAATAATATCAGATTTCAATCAAATTATAATATAATTCTAGAAAATATAATTTTGTAGTAATTCTGAGATATAATACAATTTGTTTTCGATTTAAATCTCAAATTTTATTCGAATCCAAAGATTCTGTTTTATAGCAATATTTTTTGAAACTAAAATCAAATTTACATTTAATTAAATAATAATTAATAGATATCTAAATCTAGTCTAAAGATAGGGTTTAAGCGAAAAATGCAATGTTTTGTGTAATGAAAATCCAAACGAAATGTTTATATTGTTTGTGACAACCGGTCGAACATAAAAGCAATGAATCAATGAATCAATGGATGAGTCGATCAATGGATCAATGAATGGATGAATCGATGAAATGATGGGTTGAATGAGGAGTCGAATGTATGACAACATAGATCTGAAACGGAGAGTCCACTCACTTCTTGCCCTTCTTGGGCGCGGCCTTCTTCTTGGGTGTGGAAGCCTTGGCCGCCTTCTTCGCGGGTGACTTCTTGGCTGCCTTAGGCTTCGGCTTCGACGGACTCTTCTGTTTCTTAGCCTTCTTTTCCTTCTTCGGAGTCGGCGCCGCCTTCTTCTCGGGAGCGGCCGGTGCGGGAGCGGCCACAGCAGCGGGCGCTGCCTTTTTGGCGGCGGCCTTCTTGGGTTTGGCCTTCTTAGCACCAGCACCGGTAGCTTTCTTGGCTTTGGGCGCCGCAGCCGCCGCCGCTTTCTTTGGCTTCGGAGAGCTCTTGGGCTTTGCGGCCGCCTTTGGCTTCTTAGCCGCCGGTGCTTTGGCCGCCTTCTCGGCCAACTTAAACGAACCACTCGCGCCCTGACCTTTCACGTGCTTCAGCACATTACTGGCCACTCCTCTCTTGAGCGCCTGTTTCAGGTGAGAGTTGACAGCTTTCGGGTCGTGTCCGACGTTGAAGTGAGCCAAGATGTACCTACCCGTGCAAACACGTGGTCAGACAGTCAGACATTTAGTTATTTAGTCATTAAGTCATTTGAAAAGTTTGATAAAACAAAGAAAACAATTGTTTCGAAAGTTTAGTAAAGTTTTAAAACAAAACAAAGTTTTATAAGACTAACAAAAAAAGTGACGAAATCAGAGAAAATGCTTTTAAGGCTTAATATCAATACTTATGCAATGCCTGACGCGAAGAGCCATTCCTCTCCTTAAGAGCTTTGATGGCACTGACGGCCATATCGACGTACTTCGGGTGATTGGATGGAGTCTTGGCCTTCTTGGCGCCGACAGCTTTGGTCGTCTTCTTCTTGGCCGAGCCCTTGGCCTCAGCCTTCGGCGGCGCTGTTGCGGCGGTTTCGCTCATTTCAACAATTAATGTAAATTTTAGTTAACGTAAAACACAATTAAAATTCAATTCAAATTGTTTTCAAACTTCGGAAGCAATCGAAGCAATGAAAGCAATAACTGAATGAATGAACTGAACGACTGGTGGAATGAGTGGAGGATTGAGTTGTTTATAGTCTATATAACTGAAGGTTAGCTAACGATAAGTTTGGCTGAATTGAAGTTTCAGTTCAATTCGTATTCGTATTAGTATTCGAATCGAGAATTCAATGCAATACTAGAGTCGAGTCAAGTCGAGTCGTAGGCAGTGCTGCAGATGTATAGAGCGAGTGAGACGAGTGCTGTCAGAGCTCTGGCTATATGTATAGCAGACGCGGACTATATGTGGACTCAGTTTTGCTCAGTTTCTCAAAATCTCAAATTCAGTCTCACTTTTACACGATTTTGTGTCTCGCGATCGACACTATTTCGATAATTATGGCTACACTCGCACCGATTGATCACTTCCGCCGCCGCCAACACATCCATTAACTATCACTCTTCGACTCCATATCGACATTAGTGTTAATTGTAATCAAATTAATTGCAAAAATCAAATTATTTTCGTTACAAACGTGTTGTCAATCTGTGTCCGATCCAAGTCTCGACTGATTTAATGGTTAAATCCGATTGAGTCGGCGGTAAGTGTTTGCCATTTGCTTCTGGAGTTACTAAACTTGAATTGTAGTCGAGAATAGGTGCGATTGTAATGCAATTAGTTTAGATATAACTGGATTTGTTTGAATAGTCAAACACAAACAGCTATTGCGGCCATGTTTTTGACCCTAAATCCACAACACATTACAATTCAATACAAGTATTAATTATTTTATTTTAATTCAATTCGACTTTAATTCAGTTGCAAATCTATCCTAAAAAGTGGGTTTCGGTTCTGTATCACCAATTGGTGCCTATCTGTGCGCTAATTGTCTTAGTTTTGGTGCAATAATTGATGAGTAGTTTGGCTAATGTTTTGCAATGAACGCAACAAACGATATATTCAATCGTTTGAGAGCTCTCTCGCTCTCTCATAGACTTTCAATAGGTTTTGGCGTTTTAGCCAAAACTCCTTTCAATGTATTTCTAGCAAACGATCGAAAGCCCAAAACCAGTCAATGGTTTCGGTTTTGATTGAATTGATTGCTCCGAACGGACACTCAAATCATTTAACCGATGATTCCCCAAACAATGGCTGCATTTATTTAATTGAATTGTATTTCAGTTAATTTTTTTTCATTAATTGTTTACAAATTGGCGAAAAAATAGTAAATTTAAGCTAAAAACAAATACTGTTTATCAGAAATATCTGTTTGTGTAGAGACTCGCGATCGCAGAGACTCTGAATTGCATTGCATTGAGAAAGCGATGAATTTTGATGCGAAACAAAAATATATCAAAACTTGATTTTTATTTAAAGAAGTGTTTGTTTTAATTGCATTTTTATTGCAAATCTCTCGATTAGATTCATATATCAACAAAATCTGCGATTAATTGGCTTTAAGTAAAATAGACATAAATGAAAGGATAGAGTTGTAGAAAGAGTCGGGAAATGATTGAATGCTTTGAGCAGTGATTGGGTGGAAAATGCCGTTTCGGCTGCGAATCGGGAAGCGCTCCCAACAGTACAACGTCGCCAACAAAGACCTGTTTGTCATTCCAATCGAAATCCTGACCAATGAGCCGATTGAGTGCACTCTCAACTCATTCAGTGTCGGCCGGGAGTGTCTCAACAATGTCTGTCAACGGCTTAATATACAACAATCCGAATACTTTGGGCTCTTATTTAAGTCTAAACGAGGAGTTCATCAATGGGTCGATCTATTGAAACCATTGAAGAAACAGTTAGACAAATATTCGTTGGAATCGCGACTATATCTCCGACTCCAGTACTTTGTGCCGAACCTACACTTCCTGTCGGATGAGGTCTCTAGATATCACTACTTCTGTTCAATGAAATTGTTGGTCATTGAGGGCCGGCTGGAGTGCGATCGCGACGAAGCCGTTCTGTTGGCCTCTTTCAGTCTTCAGGTCAGTTCCAATCAAATTGTTATTAAAGTTTTTTTGGATTAAGAATTGATTTGATTTTTAATAAAATTCAGTTATTTCTGAATTATTGAAATTTTGTGTTAAATAATTTATTTAAATTTCATCTTTAATTTAATATTTATTAATAGCTTTTCATTACAAAAAATTAGTTGAAAATTGCGTTTTTTTTTAAACTAAAATTGATTCATAGGTTTGAGTGAATTGAAGCGAATGTTTTCATAAACTTTTGTTTTTTATATTTTGTGCAGAATTACAAAACCTAATGTTTGTTATGTACTTTGTTTTGTAATTTTATCCTTTAGTTTATTACTCTATAAATTATAAATTATATAAAACACTCTTTTCTGAAAAGTTTTTATTTAATGAAAATAAAATTTACTATAAAATGCAATCGGGGTTAAGAACTAGATGTTTGTTGATATATGGATACAGCTATTTTATGTTTTATTATTATCAAATTCGTCCAGTTAACTTGTATCAATTAAATATTTAAATTAAATTAAATTTATTACAATTAACAAGTTAATTTATTTGTTATCTAAATTATCTAAAGATATCTTGTCTCATTTTAATGAGTTAGCATCAATGTTAGCAAAAATTGTTTATTTAACTACTCTCTCAAAAGTAGAGTATATAGTTTCGCGTTAGTGTACAGTTGGGCAGAAAAAAGTTTTAAATTAGAGATACAGTCAAACTCACTTACAACAAACAGTTGGATTCAATTAAATTTGTTTGTTATAACCAGCATTTGTTATATACAACTATATCTTAACCTAAATTTCTTTTCCGTTTCTTAATCACTGTTTCTTATAAGCGGATAGAGTGGACAGTGATATATCAAAACTTAGGTTTAATGAAATATATCTTGTTAACCAAGTTTACCACAAATGTTTTAATTGATTTTGTTTTAAAACAAATTTAGTTTTAGATAGCATAGCAGAGCAAGTAAAAAAAATATTTGAAACCTATTGCAAACTAATTTATTTTTAGATTCTTATCTGGCAAAAAGTAGCCACGTATTAGTAATTAGGAAGATAGATTTAAAATAATAATTTAAATTTTTTGTTTTAGAGTATAGAGAATTTACAAATTTCAATGAGTTGAGGGTGAGAGTAAGCTGGACAAATTTATTTGCCAATTTTGCTATTTTTCTGATATTTTCTCTTCCTGTACACTTATTGAAAAGGTATTTATCGAACTATGATTAGAATTTTTGAATAAAAATAATTTTAGTATTTCATTGAAAAGCTAAGTATTTAGAATAATATAAATCGAAATTAAATCAAATTCTTATAGAATCCAAATGTAATTATCGGTTAAGAAAGTGAATAAATTGTAAAATACTTTTCGATAATTGGTTTCTGCGCATATATTTCTCGTTGTATATTCTTTTATATTTAATTGTAGTAAACATTTAATTTATTAATAATTATAATACAGTGCAGATACGCTTCTGTCAGACAGAAAATGAGGGTTAAAACTGAAAAAGAGATAAAAGTTGACTTTCATTTAAAAAAAACGTCACTTATTAAAATATTAATAATATAACATTCTTAAGAAAACAAACTGATATTTTTTGCATTAAATTTTTATAAGTTTTATTTGTTATTTTTAACTACAGTATATGATTTTACTGTTTATAACTTTTACTTTATTTTTGATTTAAATATAAATGATCCAGTGAATCACATTTAAATGATATTTAATTAATAATTGTCTCTAAATGTTTAATAATAGTTTTCTCTTTTTTATAATATCTTTTAAGCACTTATGTGTTTAAAGTTTTTGCACAATTATTAATTTATTTTAATCTTACCGTACAAAAAACAATCATGAAATATTTCATCAATTAATCGATTAATAATATGTAAAATTTATATAAAATTATTATTAATAAGTATAGTAAGGAATCCCACCCCTTGTGACATCATTTATTAATAATAAGGGCTTTTTAAACATTTGTCTGATAATTGTTTTTATTTTAAGTTAAAATTGACAACTGAACCAAATTTTATATTGATTTATAATTTATAAATTATAAACAAATAGTTATAAACGGTATTTATATACTGTAACTCTGAGCGTTCAGCATTAGGGATATTAGTCCTAAACAAGTTAAATATTCTCTACTGTACAAAATAACATTTATATTAATATTTGACAAATTTTGAAAAGTTAAAACTTTATTTTAAATTAATAAAACTTATTAAACTTATGCTAATAAATTGTATAAAAACAAATTTTTAATATAAGTTCACTTAATTGGAATGTATTAATAAAAATAAATCTTAATTACACTACAAGTTCGATAAGTTATAGTAACTTCAGTTTCATTAGTTCTATTTTATTTTAAATGTCAATTTATATGTAAAGTATAAAATGCATAAATATACAGGAAAATATTTATTGTAAACAATTTTTATTTGGCAAATTTTGAACGCTCTGCTATAATCTATAGTCTATAAGGGATAAAAGTGGAACGATGACAAACGTAGAATTGTTTTTATAGTAAATAACTTTTGGTATTAGAATATAAGGGACAAAACTCGACTTTGACTGTAGATTTAATTTAAATATTATTATTATTGTATTATTACTGAATCGGAAAAATGAATTGAGATTTGAGTGAAGCGTTGATTCTAAAATACAAACTCTTTCTCGTTTTGAAAATATTAATTTAGTTTAACCTAAACTTAGGCCGAGTTCGGGGACTTCAACCCAGAGCGACATACGGCTGAATATCTCAACAACTTTGCACTTTTTCCGCGTTCGATGGTTAGCAACAACAGAGTGGCCCAGGATTTGCATATGGAGTGTGTGATCAATGCTTATCGTAAACTACAAGCAGTTCCACCAAATGTGGCCGAAATTTATTATATCAGGTATTGAATACATAGTTGGTTTGGTTTGGGTTGTAATTCGGTATTTGATTTGTTTTGTTTGGATATGGTTTTAGTTAACAAAAAGTTTGTCAAAACCATTAACTAAATTAAAAATTAATTGATTAGTGAAGCGCAACAATTGGACGGCATAGGCCAAGAAGGCTTTCCCGCCAAAGACAACGAGTCGGGCGCCGAAGTGTGTTTGGGAGTGACTCTGAGGGGCATTTTTGTGGTTCACAACAGTTCCCATAAGCAGGAAATGTTCAGATGGACAGACATTGCGAATCTGATTCACCAGAAAAAGGTGTTCACTATAGAGCGAAATCCGGACGGTTTGCGCAAAAACTATTCGACTTTCGATAGCGATTACGCGAGTTGTATGTGGAGGACATGCGTCGAACAGCACCAGTACTTTATGAAAGGTTTGCGCAATAGTGTGGATACGGATTCACAACAATCGGATCAAAGCAAAGATGTCAACACAAACGGAACAATTAATTTATCACAAAATTTGAATCAAATCAACATTAATGCAGATCTCACGCACAACGCATCCAATGCCAGTGCCAGTGCTTTACCACAAACTCTACAAACGACAGAACATTATAGCGAAACCTTGAGCCCTAACAGTGTTGGAAACGATCGACTCCAACACAACCGAGAATATAGTGGTCCTAATGGTAGGGATGAACTGAGAGATCCATTGGCGCATCATTTGTACAATAGCGCCGACTCTAACCAATTTCGAACGCGTTCTGCGACCGACACAACAGACTTACATCAAATTCACGTGAGTTTTGCCGACAAGAGTGACATTCCATCGACATTACAACAAACCATCGACGCCCACAACAGTGTCACCAACATATCCAACATCACAACAGTGCAGGTGCACCATCAGCCCTCCTGGGCCATTGCCGAGCAACAGCACTTGGAGGCGGAGTTGACGTACGATCAGCGCCGACAGCTATTGCCGCCCTATAGGGCTCCACCAGATTATGAGACTTTTATGCGTCAAAAGTATGGAAACATGAGCGCCAGTGTCGGTAATCTGGCCGCACATATCGGTTCGTGTTCTAGTCATCCCCTGACCACAAATTACGGCCGAAATGGGTTTGTCATGTCGTCGGCCTCGGCGTCGACCTCTGCGTCCTCTGTTCGGCACTTCTGTCCACAACAGCCTTACGCGCAGTACAGGAATTACAACGACTTGTCGAACCTCGAGATCGATCAGATGGGGCTGAACAACAAGTGTGGCGTTCGGTCATCACTGCCTCCAACACAGAACTGGATGCAAACGGAACATACATTGATAGCCTCTCCCCTACGGGTGCATCAGTTGACTTCAGGGATTATAACCTGTAGTACACCTGAACTCAATTCGTTGAATGTGGCTAACAATGAGAAGACATTCGACGAGAAGTCATCCCATTTGGCGCATAACTACCAGTTGTTGTATCTAATCAACAATCAACGCCTTCCTCCGCCCTATTCCTTCAACAGTGTTCCTGATCTGAGTTGTCAGCAAATGGTAGTGCCGTCGCAACAAACCCAGAATACTGTCGAACCCATCGTTTCTGTCAATTGCAATGACACTCAACGACAGCCAAACACTGGATCGGAACCTAATATCGCAAACATTCCGTTAATGACAGCCTATTCCACAAATGTTAATCCCATTCCACACATGAATTCGTCGAATATAATGCAGTCATCAGTCGATAAGTTATTACAAACACACGGTTTGCACGTCTCGGGTGTCTCACAAACGGCCAATGAGTTGAAACAATCGTCTCATTTGCAAAACGTTTACAATTTGTCTCAATTGCCACAAAGCGCTCAACAGTCCGTCCAAAACAATTACAACAATATTGCGTCGGAAGCAGTCTCTCCAAGAAAACAAAGCCAACAAATGTCGGTAAATAGTGGTCAGAGTTTCGCAATGAGTAGCGAAAATAGGAATTCGAACGGAAATGAAATTATGTCTACAATTGGCTCGTATTTGGTTAAGAAAAGTGATAATAAATTGGAAACAATAGTCGATGTAAACAAAGATCGAAGAGTTTATGCTTTAGAGGAAACGCTCAACGATTCAGAGTTTATGCGAGAATTTGATTTACTTCCGCGAATGAACCCAACGGCCAAATTCACGACCGCTCTGTTGCCCGAAAATATATACCGGAACCGATTCAGGGATATTCTGCCCTATGAGGACAATAGGTATTCGCTATAGTCTATACTCTATACTCCATGTTTGCACGTTTACACTACTTTTCACTTAATTACACTCAAACCTCCTCTAAACCTCTAAACCGCTAATGTATCTCAATTTATAGCTATTTTCTTAATTCTAATAAAGTATGTTTTGATTGTTAGAGTAAAACTGAGCCCAACCCGGGATAACAAGACAGGTTACATAAACGCTTCGTACATAAACATGCAATTCGCACAAGTAGTGTCCAAGGAGACTCTAGGCAATGTTAAAAGGAGTTATATCGTGTGCCAAGGTCCTCTTTCCAACACAGCCCACGATTTCTGGCAAATGATCTGGGAGCATTCAATCAACCTGATCACCATGGTAACCAACTTCTATGAATCTAATCAACAAAAGTGTTTCGAATACCTGCCGCTCACTCCCGAACATCCGAACAATATCTTGCGTTTTGGTGACTATGAGGTAAACCAAACATTGCATTACATATGCATTACATTATTATTATAAACTAAATATAAATAATTGTCTATAACTTCTCCGATTGTGTGTTAACTAACCATTAGATTGTGTGTCAGTCGACGTCAATGTCGATGCCATTCATAACGAGTTCGCTTCAGATCTCATTCAACGGCCAGAAGCGTAGTCTAACGCATATGCGGTTCACCGAATGGAACGACCACTCCTGTCCCGACGATGTGCACGGCTTTCTGGCCTTCCTCTCGGAAATGGACGCCATATACCGGCGCTCTTGTCGTGAAGGAAGTGGTTTCGGCCGAAAGAAAATCCAATCAATTGCTCCGATTGTGGTTCACTGCTCGGCAGGTGTTGGCCGTTCGGGAGTTGTAATACTATTGGACTCTCTGACCAAATTCCTGGACTACAATAGCACAGAACTATTGGACGTTCCCAAAGCCTTATGTCAGTTGCGATTCCAGCGAATGCTTTCGGTCCAACATTGCGATCAGTTTCGGTTCGTTTGCAAAGTTTTGGCCCAATATTTGGCTAATTCTCGACTAATTTAATTTGATTTCAATTATTTAATTCTTGTTTTACATCAAATCATGTTTTTATTTATTGCGAATTTATTCTGAATTTTCATTTTTTTATTTCATTATTTAAATATTTAAACATTTGATGAATTGAACCCAAAATGCAATTACTTTCGACATTCGAAGTGTTTGTGACTAACAGTCAACGAACGGATAGTTTGACTGAACACTAGTCTAACCGATCACTAGAGCTCTTCTGAAATTCACACATAAAGTGCCTTAAAATCAAATAAAGTGATGAAAGTTTAAAAAGAATTAACTCTTATTTCAACAGATTTTATGATTGATTTTATAATCATTTGTAAAGATTTAATGAATTTCTATGAAATTCTATCTTATATTCCGTTTATTATTCATTGATTATAAAAAGTTTTATCTGACTATCAATTCGAGCACTTATTTTAAATTTTATTGTTAATAAATATATTTATATTTTGGCACAAAATTTCTTTATATATATTTTTATGTAATAAAGAAAAATCTGTTTATTTTATTACTTAATATTAAAATAATTGATTTGCACTTGCTGTAATATTAATTTTGCAAAAATTTTGTTATTTTTGAGACAAATAAATTTTTATATTCAATTATTTTATTGGTTTTTCTACTTATTAACATTCTCAACTTATTTCAACTGCAAAATTAAATCAATTGAATTAAAAATTTTAACGTTTTTTGAATAATAGTTTCATTGAGTACTTGGTTTTCATATTTATACAAAAGGTTAAAAATATTGAAAAAGTGTCCAATATGTGATTTTTTAGTAAACATTTACTAAACCTGAGTCAGCATAACTTGGTTAAATTTCAGGCTTTTATATGGTAGCTACTGTAGGGTAGCAAGTACGAAATAGAAAGCGTTTTTTTTCTTGGTAAAACTGCGATTTAATTAAATTTACTGTATATTAATCGTACAAAAACATTAAAAAAGTTAATTGTTTTGTGGCAATGCATGTGTCAAAACTTAATCTATATATTAATTGATATGAATCATATGATTTTGAAATTGAAAATTATCTTGCACTTTCAGTATCTAACACTTAAAATGTATGTTATAAATAAAATCGAGTAATTTTTATCAGTTTTTCAAAATTTATAAATTATAAACTCAATTTATAATGAAAGAAAATTATAGAAACAGTTTACACATCAAATAAACAGTTTTAATCTAAATTGAAATCAAATTCAAAAAATGCGCTCAAAATGTGTTCAACCAATAGAAATGAAGCGAAAGAAAACATTGATTTGAGCTAAAACACCGCTTATCAAAGCTGAGGTCATTGTCGCCCAGAATGGGCGGAGCATTGCTTATAAATTTTCTGATAGGAGCGAAAGCAAAATGGGAGAGAGATAATAGTAACAAATATATACTGTATAATACAGTTATATTTTAATACAAAAATTTAATTGCATTAAAATTTTGTTAAATCTTGATTATGAATAAAGAAAAAAAAAATAGTTTTTCAGTTTAGAAATAGTCTATTTAGCGTATTATAAAAAATTTACAGAACATTAATTGATATGATACAAAAATATGAAACAAATTGAAACAAAAAGTTTTGATAAATTTTTAAATTGTTATAATACTCAATACGGTAATGTCAAATATGTTACAGTCAAAAACATCATATTCGATTTTACCGTATTTGAATAATATATTGTTAAATATGGTAATGTTAAATACGTTAATGTTTTTGACAGTAACATACTGGCATAGTTGACTTCAATATTTATAGCAATTTTGAAATTTATTAAAATTTTAATTTGTTTTATAATTTTATATCATATTAATTTGTTTTGTGCTTTCTTATAGGCAATTATAAGAATATTTTTTGTTTCTAATTATAAAGAAATAAAATTGTTAAAAATGTCTAATTCTTGTTTTGTAATAAGTGCGTCAACTATAACTCCTTTGAATGACAAGATTGAGTAAGATATGAAATACACTTATTTTTACCATTGATGTCATTGTGCTGTATCACAATAAATTTAATAAGCATATATTCATCACTGCCTCAGCGTTATCTGTACATTATATCCATTCGAGGAAGCAAGAACCTCATGTTTGGCGCTTATTGTTCGGCTTTTTTGGTTTTTACCGGTTATTCGCACATTTCGGTCAATTCGATCAATTCGGTCAAACATTTATAGCTTTAGTTTATATTAAATCTTTACTCAATTGCTGTTTATTTTGTTTTTATTGTCATTAATCCAAAGCAATAACTAAACTGAGAAAACGACACATTTTTGACTCAAATTTGATTAAAAATTAGATTTGAATCGAAGTAATGAGTGTTAATAGACGACGAAATTTAGAGGAAGAATGTAATCAACACTTTATCTCTTTGTCTCTATTTATACATTTTATACCAATTAATGTCTAATATATTGTCTATTGACCCGATTAGCGGACGATAGGCCCCGAAAGCGGCGCCGAAATGAGGTCGAAGACGACGAGACAATTGAATTACATCTGCAGTCACTCATCATTAGAGTCGGAGAAAAGGTTTGCTTTAGTTATAAGTTTTGGTTTAACCGATTGTTTGACCGATTGATGTCTCGCTTAGAGTACGTCATCTCTTGAGACCAATATTGAAGATTTGGCTAAAGTTTTGGACAAAGATTTGACGAATAAAACGAAAATAATTCGCTTTATCTGCGAATGGTTTGCATTTCTTTGATTTGATTTTGGATTTGAATTAATTATAAATATATTACAAAGTATTGCCAAATATCCGGATAAGACGTGTATTTATTCAACTCTCGTCGGACTCCTAAACGCCCGGAACTACAACTCTGGCGGAGAAGTAATTCATTGGTTTTATACTTTGATTATTGAATTTGATTGTAATTTTTGACCTAAAGATTGTGGAACTACTGGTCCGACACTTCAAAGATTACTTGAAAGCATTGGACTTCGAGTCGGCGCGGATGTTGGTTCGATTCTTCGGGGATTTAGTGAACTGTCGCGTCATATCTTCGGCTTCACTCATGAATTTGTTTGAGAATTTGGTCGACGTTTCAATGGAAGACAACATTCCTCAGTCGCGATCCGATTACTTTGTTTTTTCAGTTCTAACAGCCCTTCCATGGGTTGGCAAAGAGCTCTACGAGAAGAAGGAACAGGATTTGGAACAACTGCTCAATACTATTGACAGTTATTTGAATAAAGTATGCCTTTAGTACTCAATAATTAGAGATTGAATTTAATAGACTTGTCTCTCTGCCAACCCCAACCCCAACCCCAGCGTCAAAAGACACACCATCACACGGCGCTCAGGGTTTGGTACTCCGACTCACCCCACCCTCAGGAGGAATATTTGGATTGTTTTTGGGCTCAAATAGCGAAACTACGTTCAGACAAATGGGTGGAACGGCATATAAACCGGCCGTATCTGGCCTTTGATAACATTCTTTGTGAAGCACTTCAGCACAATTTGCCGCCAATACAGCCCCCGCCACATGAGGCCAATTATGTCTATCCGTATCCGAAGGTTGTGTTTCGACTATTCGATTACACCGATTGCCCGGAAGGGCCGGCTCTTCCCGGCGCTCATTCAGTCGAACGGTATTTAATTGAAGAGCACTTGCGATGGATTATTGAGAAGAACTATACGGATCGGAGGAATTGGTAAATATCTTTTATAATTAGTATAATTAGTCTCTTTTGACTTATTTATTATTTAATTGTTTTAATGTTTTATTAAAGTTATCTAAAATATAATTTAAGAGAACTGACGAATAATATTAAATTTGTCTTATCTTAAGTGCTATGAATTTGCTGTCGTTTCCGCACAAACATAAGATTCCTTTGGAATATATGATAATTGAAGTAATGTTCTCCGAATTGTTCGCTTTACCCAAAAACAAATATTTGGACATATGTTACGGTTCTATACTATTGGAGTTATGTAAACTACAACCGAGTACTTTGCCTCAAGTGGTCAGTATTTCTTAAAGCCATTGATTGCTATTTTAAATACTAAATACAATTCTTATTGACCGGACAGTTAGCACAAGCGGTTGAGCTGTTGTTTGAACGTCTGGACACAATGAACTGCATGTGTGTCGACAGGTTTGCCGTTTGGTTTGCATATCATTTAAGTAATTTCCAATTCCGTTGGAGTTGGGATGACTGGAGTACAGCTCTTACGTTAGACCCACTGCACCCGAAGCCCAAATTCATTCGCGAAACTCTGTTGCGATGTCTGCGCCTCTCGTTTCACGAACAGGTCATCAAAATAATTCCGGACTCTTTCCAGGAGTTAGCGCCGGAAGAGCTACTCCCGGAGAACAAGTATTCGAAAGAAGGTGCCGGCTCTCTGCCCGGGACTACTATTGCACATCTCTTAATGACTAAAATTAAGGAAAAATGTTCGCCAGAAGAGGCGCTCGACTTAATCAAAGAACTACCGAATCCTTTGATGGAAACGGAAGAGGGTTTGGGTTTTGAATAGAGTTTAGAATTACGACAAATGTTGTGTTAATTGAATTTATATTTTAGAGCCGAATCACAATCCCTTGAAAATTGATGTCTTTATAACAGTTCTTCTAAACTTGGCCTCAAAGTCATTGACGCATTGCTTTTCAGCCATTGCTAAGTATTTTCTTTTTTTACAAATTCTGTATTTATTATCAATTTTTAAAAACTTAAAAAATATTTGACTTAATATTCAGATATCATTCGGCGCTTAAGGCTTTGAACACATCAGAAGAGGCCCAGATTTGCATTATAGGCACTATATTCGAAGTTTGGAAAAAGCACCAGCAGGTGAGCACTCGTTGTTTGATTTAGATTTGGTTAACAATAACTCTTAAATTGTTTTGTTTTAGTTATTAGTTGTTCTAATAAACAAATTACTGAAGTCTGAAGTTATTGAATGTCCTTCAGTCGCCAATTGGATCTTCTCTAAAGAAAATTCTTCAGAGTTTATGAAGTATTCGATTTCTAACAAATAATAAGCAATTTATACTAATTTTGATTAAACAAATCAATAGAACTTATATTTGGGAAATACTAAACCAAACGATTCAGAAATCTATAAAAAATGTCGAATCAATTGAAAAAGAATTGAAAGAATCGAAAGAAAAATTGAGAAAAGTTTGTGAAACAGAAAAAAGGATTTTTAGCGAAAAAATGAATTAAATGTTTATTTGGATTATTAGATCGAATCGGGAGATACGACCGAAGAGAGTGAGACTCCAACCGAAGAGATGGTCGAGAGAATGGAAGAGCGGTTAGAGGCGGCCCAATCAGATCAGAAGAATCTATTTCTGATTATATTCCAGCGATTTATTCTGCTTTTGTCGGAACACATCCAGAGATGTGAGTCTCAGGAAAAGAGTTTTAAAACTCATTGGTTTCGATGGACTATCGGTCGACTCCAACAGATCTTCTTTGAGGTAAGGCCGAAGACAAATGAAGGTTAAGACCGAATCCAAACTAAAACCAAATGTTTTGTCGATCAGAATCACAATCATGTCTTCAAATACGTCTCGACTTTCGAATCACTTCTCTTTACGGCAGACTTGGATCAACACATTCTTCTTATTTTCAAACAGTTCTGTTCGCTCAGGAACTGAGCCTTTGATTCATAAATTACTTTCGATTTATTCGCAAATTTACTTTTAATTAAAAAAATTACAAATAATCGAAAATTTTTGTTCAAATTCTTTAATCATATTTTATGCTAACATTGAAGCGAACACTAAAGACATCTATTATTAAATGCATTCAAAATATAACGCCTTTTGAACTTCAAAACAGATAAAAACAAATCAAATCAAATGAAAAGATAAGTTTGAAATTCAAATGTATTTCTGAAATATATTTATTTGATTTCGTCAATCATTCAAAATGAGAGCAAATTTTGTGATTTTATTGAAATTATTGACAATTTTATTGATTTTATTGAATTCAATAAATTGTCGAAAACTTAGGGTTGAATTGAACCCAAATTCGACCAAATCTTCAAATACTGATAACTATAATTTGGTGTACATTAGATCCGATGGAAGTTATGATTCGATTCACTACTTGTGGTCTTCAAGTACTGCGATTCCTCCGACTCTTTTGATTGTCAAAACCGGTTTGCAGTCGAATATTGAAGTCAATTGGCAAGAGTTTAACAGCACCGGTAGTAAACAGTTCATAACATTCAGTTCCAACCCTTTCAGTTCATTTGGTCTTCAATTCAGTGAACTTTACTTTTTCAACGATATTGACGAAAGCGGTTCGTATGACAAGAATTACCCAATTTTTGAGATAAATTGGAATCAATTTGTTTGGAAAAAAGTCGAAATACCAAAAGAAATGAAGGATTCGATTAAATTAAGTTTTTCAAACCTCGACAAACTTGATGATCCGGTGCTCAATGGATCGACCATTGCCTTTGAGTTGAGAGTCGACTCAAGTGAGGGCCGGAATGAAGATTTGCCGCATTTGGCGTTCACTGAATCGAGTGCTTCCCTGGCCTTCAGTGTCGTAGACGTCGACACAAAAATGGCCACAAATTTCAATCAAACAAATCGGCCGCGACTTATGACCAGTGTTTTGGTCGTTAGAAACGGGTTAACCGATGCCTCCGAACCTAGTTTTGAAACTTCGACTTCGATTGACGACGAGTACACTCCCGGAGTGTTTGACGTAATTAAATGATTTTATTTTGCAATTTATTGATTCATTTATTTACTGTTTTTTAATTTATTTTAATTTCCAATTAAAGCGAATTTATTTGAAACTCAATTCAAAGGAATCGGAAAGCAGTGAAAACAGCAATTCTTTTCTCTATTGGAAACCAATTGCCTATAACTCAAAGGAACGCATAATTGCCAACACTTTGGATGTGATTCACTCTAAAGTAGAAAATATGAAAATAAATGCATACAATAGCCGTGTATTAGAGGGCTATTTCGGTCTTAAACCCAATTCGAGCCAATCATTTAACCTGACGTTCGGCGCCAGTGACGACACCGACTATTACGACACAAAACAATTCGTTGGCTTCTCTCTAGTGGTAGGATTGGGTTCAGCACCGGATGAGAAGCTCTCGCTTTTGGTCCAAATGATTATTTTGGTCGGATTTGGATTACCTCTACTCGTAATGGTTGTGAGCGCTCTCTACCTCATTGTCCGGCGCTTTAGGAAACGTAAATCGGATGACTTGTTGTTAAACCAACAAATTTCAGACATTAATTAAGTTTTTTATTCAATTTTTTTAATGTTAAAACAATAGTATTTTTTAATTACTTTCAGACAATTTAATTCAAATATAGTTTTTTTTATAAAATAATATTTTCACTAAATCTGTGATAAACTAAACTATTGATAAAGAATTAGTTTAAACTACTCTTGAGTTGAGTGTACAGTAAATGCCAATTAACGTAATGTCAAGAATGCATCACAAGATACAAACAATCGAAATGTAAACTAAAATTCATAATAAAATGTTGATTAACTTATCATTTAGTGATAAGTGCAAGCTTATATTAATATTTGTAATCAGAGATTGTAAGCAAATAAGCAAGGTGGTCTTTGCCTCTGTTTCAGCTTGACAATTATAAAGTTATGGCAAATACCGTATTAAATAAGTAAAATATAATTATTCTAATTAGTCTCAAATCATACAATTTCCGCAAAAAGATTTACTAATTGGAGCTAATCTAGAGATTGTAGCGAATGTTCTTTGGGTTAATCTTTAAAATAATCAAAATTAATATTTAAAACAATAATCAGCTCAGGTAGGCGTCGGACTAGTATTCTACCGTTATCTCTCTCATAAAGTTGCATGCAATAATATCTGAATTTTACAGAGGGGGAGGGGAGGGGAGGGGTGCAACTACATTCGAATAGAGTTTCACCGTTTTTTGAGACATACTGAAGTTGAAATTTTATTCAATATATAAAAAACTGTAAAAAGTTTGATTTAAGTCATTTTCTGTTTGTTTAAATTAACTAAAACAAAAACAAAAGTAATTTCAAAACATTGTCTCAATACTTGCAATCAGAGCATTAAATTATAAATGATTTAACAGAAGTTTTGATATAAGAGAGGCTCAGTTCGACTCAAAATATACTTAAAGAGCCAATGAGTGCAAGCGATTCAAATGCTAATTGATTTCTATATATTGTTTAATTATTTAATGATTCATTAATAATGAATAAATAAATTTTCGAATTTAATGCAACTATTTGTGGTTTTTTTTACAGAAGGGGTGCAATTCTATTCGGGTAAAGTTGCAGTATTTTTTCAACAAACTAAATTATGTTAAATTCACATATTCGATTTTATGCGACATATTCGCATGCAACTTTATGAAAGAGATAACGGTAATAGTAATAGAGATCAAAACATATTAATCGATTGTTAGATTGCAACAAATTTGATTGTTTTCCTAAACCGGTATCACTTTCTGAGCCAACATTGTATAAAATGCGTTAAAATTAATCCATTTATAGTAATAAAAAAAAATATAAATATTTAAAATTATATAAAAAAAAGAAAATTGTAAATATAAAAACCTTTTATAAATAAATTAATTAAAAATGTGATTAATGTAAAGGCATTGTAAAAACATATTATGAAGCGATCAATGTTTGAGGCATTGACTTAGTCTTAGAGAAGGGTTTCTTCAAAATTAAAAAATTTCGAAAATTGGGCTAATTTTGTCAAAAATTGGAAATAATTCGTATATTTGGTTAAACTTGAAATAAAAGGAAAACGAAGTAAAAATATGTAACAAAATTCAAACTCAAAGCAGGTCTGACACAAAATTCCATCGACAGCACCAAATGTAAAGCAAACATTGCTTCGGAACATCTGAGGCACTGTCGGATCGGGTACGGGAGGGTCTGTTCAATACAAATTAAGCCAAAATAGATTTTTTGGAATTTTGACAAAAATTTGATAAAAACTTCAATATTTGGTTTCTCGGAATATATGTATTTCTCAGTTCAAAACAGTATAATAAGTGTATGTAATATGTGTTTCGGTGTAATAATAATATATATTCAGTTTTTTCCGATATATTCATTAAAATTAAACTATTATTTGGTTTAATTAGCAGTTTTCTGAACACATTTTATACTTAAATTTGTTAATTAAAACTTAAATTGTTTTCAAATACTTTTGAGTTTTGAATCGATTTCTTTAATAATGGGGTCATTGAGAGAAACTCCATTAGCGATCAGTTCTTTTCGTTTACGTCTAATCGTATCAATTAGTTTAAACTTTTGTAGAGATTCATCAGTTTTTGTTTTAGCGCTGTTTGAGGTATTCATCACTTTATTTGAGGTATTTTTCGTATTATTTATAAAGAGTTTTGGATTCAGTTGTGGAGTCGAAGCCGAAGTTTTCGAAAATATCTGATTTTTGGCGGTTTTGGCGCTAATCAGACGCGAACTGCAATTAAATGACAAATAAATTGTTTTGAAATTATTTGATAAACAGTTAGCTATACCTAACAACTGGTTCTCTGGTGACCACAACTGCTTTAGGCGTTGTATTTGTGTTTCGAGTTATGGTCTTAACTGAAGTCGACTTTTGCTCTTTTGGGCCTATCTTTCCGTCAATTGTTTTGTTTTCGTTAGCCTTTTCTTCTAATTCTTTGATTTTATTCTCTCGTTCTTTGAGTTTCCTTTCGAGTGAATACACCCTTTCCTGAAATTTCGATTTTTCGAATTCGACTTCTTTTAATCGATTCCTCTCCGAAGCCATTCTCTGTTCGTAATTGTCTTTCAAATCACTCATTACTTCCGCTATTTCTTCGTTTAGTTTCTCATATCTTAAGTTAATTTCCTTTTGTTTTAATTCAATTTCAGTTTCTTTTGACTGAATATTATTTTCTCTAATTTTCAGATCTTCTAAAGAAGTCAATAGTTTGGTCTCAAGTTCTGACAACTCTTTCAACCTTTTCTTCATTTCTTCTTCCCTTTCAATCTGTTTTTGTTCGAATTGTTTGAAATATTCGGTTTCATTGTGTTTGAGCCGTTCCCTAAACAGAATTAATTGCTTTTCTTTCCATAATTCGATTTCAAGAGCGGTTTCGACAATCAAATCGTCCAAATTCTGAATGTTTTCGACCGAAACGCCGGCATTACTACCACTACTGCCGACGCCTTTCATTACACTTATTTCGGGCGAATTCGGCAAAAGAGGTATTTTTGTTTTGCCGTAATTTTGCAAAAACATGATTATCTGAATTTGAGCAAATGGTGTGTTTTGTTCATTAATCACCGGAACAGTTATGTTAACTACTTGTTTGGCGTCGGCTTTGTTCGGCTTTGCGTTCAATACTCTCGAAAGCTCTACATTTGCTGTTCCTATCATTGTATTGATTGTCGTCTCTTCAATCACTTCTATAATTAAAGGCATTTCTCGAAAAGTTTTTTCAAGTTTTTCCTGAGTTGTGGCGAAATTGAATGCACAGAACCCGTGAGGTATTACAACCTCTTCGTTGGCCTTCAACTTCATCGACGGAAATGTTTTAATACTATCAGTAAATCCAAAGAATGCGTACAAAAACTGGAGAAAACATGAATTGATTTGAGAAATATCTGAATCTATAATTCGAATACTTCTCAGATCTATTGCAAAACAAAAATGATTTAAATTCGATTCATTCGAAGCATTCTTTTCAATCGATTTCTGTTTAGAATTGTTTCTATTCTTTGTTCGAGTGGTTAGAGGAGTCGTTAAGTGATTAGAATTCGTTTCATTTATAGGCTTTTCCACTCCTTTCGAGTCATCGGTTTTGAGTTCAATAGAAACGCCGACAATAGGAAAGGGATCGGATATGTCGATCGTCTCATTGTCTGCGAGTAACTGAAATATTCAAACATTTTAGCAATTAATCAAAATATAGACAATATATGAAATAAGAATTAATTCAAACCATAAACGATCCCTCAATTGGTTTGAAAACAGTTTGGGTTTTGTTCGCAAATTGCAAAAGACTTATCGCAACAAATCCGTACAAAACATCAAAATTATCGCAAAACTGTATTTCAATCGTCGGATGTAATTCAAAATAAACGCTTAAAGTGTTTGAATCTGTAGTTAATATATTAAAAGCCATTCTTTCAATTTGGAAATCACACGAATCGATGTCCGAAAAGGGTTTGGTTTTGACAGTAGTTCCCAAAAACGAATAGCGAAAGTGGAATGGCTTTGCGTTTTGGATCTGTTCTGAACTCACAAATAGTTTTCGTATGTTTTCGGCAAAAGCGACGGTAACTGAAAAAACATATTTTAATTCGCAATCGGTTTCCGAAAAGCGTTTTGTGTCCCAAATGTGATGAAAACCACTTTTGAACCGAATATTTATGTCGTTCTCAATGTCTGAGTCTTCGGTCGATTCGTTTTGATTTGTTTTCTCAAAATTGAGTCCAGAATTGAGTCCAAAACCAGAGAAACCGCTCTTTTGTGACAAAACGTTTTCATGTGTTTCGTTGTCGACAACCAATTGGCGATCAATGTCTGCATTCGAAGTGTCTTCGAACTGATTGTCGTCTAATTTATTGATCATAAGAGCGATCGACATCTGAGGTCTTCGACTACTAATTCCCTTATATTTGGGATTCAATAATGTCTTCCATTCGTGTTTCGGAGCAATCGTATAGTCCTTTGCATTCCTCAGATCAATGACTGTATAACCGATGAAATGTCTGTCCATTGAGTCAGAGTTGACCAGAAATGACTGCAATTTAATCGGTTTTCGTTCAATTTTGAAAGAATGCAATTGTTTTCTGTCGACTTGAAAGCAGAGTTCGGTCTTGAGCTCCGGATCCGATGAGTCGATTCGGATCTGATCACTGGTGAGCACCGAATCATTAAATCGGGCCTCTATTACAACATATGTTTCCGATTGTTGTCCGAATTTAGTGTTGTATTCATTGATCGGAAAGTTTTCGCCAAAATTAATGCTAATTATTATTAAATAATTATTATTTTCCATAACTTATTCATTAAACTAATCAAAAATCAATATATTTTTGACTTCAAAACAAACAAAAATCAATGTTTTTCTTCACTCAAAACGATTACTTAGTCTTAAGACTAATATTAATATTAATTAATAATAAGTGAAACGCAAACCAAACAACTGTTCACTCAATGTGTGTTAAACCGAAAATTGGGACAACTTTTGCATATATTTCAATCGCTTCAAAAACCAAATTATATTTTGTTTCTGTTTTAACAGATTATCAAAATTATTATTTTTACTTAAGTCTAACTTATAGTGAGTCTAAATAAATGACAAAAAATATATATATTTGACAGACATATGGTTTAACATTTGCACTACATATAACTGTTTAGTAAAACAGTGGGAATACTGTAATAGTAAACAATTATTTAGTTAATTGACTGCAAATCGTAAGTCTATTATATTATTGTTTATTTTGAAATCAATTCGCAATTATTTAGGAAGAAATGTCAGTTTTGTCCTTAATTTTCAATTCATATGAATTCATATGCATTTGTATGGATAAGGCGTTCACTCAAGGGATCAGTCATTCATTATTTCAGACTTTGTTTTTCATTCATGTTTTCAAACTTTTTATTTTGTTTTAATTCTTCTGTTGATTAACTGATAAAAACTTTGATCAGACTTTGGATCAGTTTTGTGGAACACCAGTAATGAAAAGTTGGATAACCACTCAATTTGTCGATTATTTGTTTGAGTAAATTGTTTAGGATTTGGTTAAAGTATTTCCTGTTTTAGTTCTATATAGCATATGATTTGATGTAATAATTCAATGTTTTTGGCGTTTATTTCGTAAATATTCTATAATTTGATTTAATGTTTTGACTCTCAAGTTGATTGAAGTTAGAAAAACTAAATCGAGTTATCGATTATTTCCATGTTTTTAGTCATACAAACAAATGATTAGAGATTTGTTTTTTTAAGTATAAAAATGTCAGTTTATATCGATTTAAGTAAAGCTTTTTCAATATTAGACTTTTAGCCAAACTTTTACTTTACTTAATCTTATCGTATAATCAGTTCTGACTCAAAATTAAATTTCAAAGAATATTATGTAAATAAATGAGGAACTGAAGGCTGAAGATTAAAATAGTTTTTGGATATAAAATGTAAACCAAAATCTTTAAATTGAACTAAAATCCAGAAATACTTTCTTTTGAGTTTTATTTGACGTAAATTCTCTGAAATATTGTTTATCTGAATTTATATATTTTTTTAATGAAAAACAACAGTTTGAAATCCTCTCAATTAAACCTACGTTTTATTTTTTGCTATTTTTATAATAATAATGTAATCGTTTATTTAATACATTATATAAAATCAAAACTTTATAATTTATAAACAAATAATAAATACAATGAAAATATTTACTCAAATTATTCCAATTCAATATAATATTTTGAATTAGATAAACAGAATTTAAATTAAATATCTAAAGAATAACTTTTACATTTTTTATTTTTTCAAGTTACTCTTTTGCACATTAAATTTTTGCAATTTTATTTTGTTTTATTTTTTATTAATTGTATCATGGTCTATCTGATATATGACGTGATATATGAATGATATATCTGTATAATGATGCAATGTAATAAAAAACAAAAAAGAATAATTACAAAAATTTATTACATTATGCATGTATGCGAGAAAATAACTCAAAAATAAAAAATGTAAAAGTTATTCTCTAGATATTCCGTTTAAGTTTTGTTAATTTAATTTATTATATTAGCTGTTTTATGGTAAATGTAAACTAATTGCAAAAATAGTAACATTCTATATACTGCATATATACTGTAACATTCTAATATAATATAATGTAATTTTAATATAAATTTAAAAATAATTTGTTTTAATATAAATAAATAATTGACGCTTAAACCGGAATTTATAAGGGGATGATTACCCAAAAATTCCCCTGATTTTTTTAAATTGGCATTTATTTCCCTTCTTTAGCATTTGGTACATCAATACGACTTGCCAGCAACAACTTTAAAAAATTGGGTTAAAATTACCCTAATTTCCTGTCTATTAGCCGCGGCTTATATAAAGAAAATAGTAGAAAAAATTTTAAAAACTAACATTCG
>JAQFXP010000406.1:0-31213 GCA_034693685.1 Belba bartosi | reverse complement strand
TTGGGTTTTTGAAATTGAGGGATAGAATCGGAATATTGACAGAAATGGACGCGGACAGAATCGGAAGTCGAGTGTATAAACTATAGAAAAAAGGGAAACTAGTTTATAAATTGAATAACTAGCAAAATTATTTGTACGTCTCAAAAATTATCTAAATGTTTATGCTTTAAAATAAATGACTTTAAATATTTTAAGTCTTTTTTCTGTTAAATTAATAAATTAAAGCAATAAAATAGAGTTTGAGCTTTTATTAATTAATTAGTAATTTATAGCTTAAGAATTGACATTAAAAGTTAAAAATTCAAAAATTTAATTAAATTTTATGCCATGTCAACCGGATATTTGTAAACATAATTTAATTAAAGCATATAATACTGTAAAAGTGTTTATAAATACCGATATATAAAATTTATATCAGGAATTGAGAAGGAGGGATCAATCAAAAAAATTTCTAATTTAAAAAATTGCCATTTATTTTCTCTTAGCATTTGATCCGGAAAAAGGTACTTGGTATGCGGATCTTTTCTACGTTTTATCGGTGACCAAAGCTTTATTGTGTAAATTATAAAAGTTTTTGTAAATTGAGGCTAAATTTAGTTTAAATGAAGTTAAATGAGATTAAATTACATCGTAATTATATAAATTTTAAGTATTTTTTATTTTTCAAAAATTTCTTCTGATCTTGCATTTAGGTTTTTAGAAAATTAGTTTTCAAAAATCTTTTCCCTGATTCTCCCTGAATCGGTCAACCTCTTAATCACTGCTTTAATAATTAATGATTGATTTACTGTTTATAAACGGCTGCAAATGTTTAGAATTTATATCAGTCAAAATAAATATATGAAATAAATTTTAATTTTAGATTATTTTTAATTATTTTATATTATTTTATTCTTTATTTTTCCATTAGTATAATATTTAAATGTATAAAAAAATTATTGTAATATTGTGTTTTAGTGTTTATATTTATTTATATTAAAATTTACTATATTCAAGAATAAAATTGCTGAATAGATTGGTTTTTGATACTAATTTAAAGGAAAATTTGTTTTAAAATTTATATTGTCTCATTTTATTTGAGCCAATTATGGGAATATAAAATGATGTGAATATGGACTGGAAAAACAATAATTTACGATTAATAAATAAACATCTATAAAGCGAACTATGCCCTTGATGAGATGAACACATTTAGAAATCTCTGTTTATCTCAAATCGATTTTGTTGTTCTGAGCAAAAACTCGAAAACACAACCAATTTTAGGAGCCATCAGATGTCTAGTGAGGATTGGCGGGGAGTTAAGTTGCACTGGGAGTTGACATAACGTCGAGACTTTTGCCAAAATCTATTGTTTTTCTACTTTTTTTGTTTTTATGTTACAATTACTAACTTTTTTCAAGATTTTATGTTTGAATGTTGTATTGGTTGCAACTATTGCACGAATCTATTGATTCGAAAACAGAATTTTACTATTTTTCTAAAAAAATATTTATTTAGAGATTTACAAACAAAATATAATATGATAAAAAAAACATGCTAAGATTTGGCCAAACGAATATTTTCTTTATTTTTGAAATTTGGGTTTATTTTGATAAAACTCAAAAATAGACTTTATTTAGAGATATAACCGTTAAATATTAGATTTACGTTTAAATGTATTTTAATATTAAAATAAAAGTATTTTCTGGATAAACTTACATTAAATTCAATTTACACAAATTTACTTAATATCAAATAATACGTAAACATATACACTTTATCCCGCTTATAACAAATCCACTTATAAGTTATAACAAATACTCGCTTATAGCGAACAGGATTTGGAAAACAAAATAAAAATATAGGTTAAGTCGTAGTTGTATATAACGAATTCCGGTCATAACAAATGGATCTGTAAGTGGGTTTGACTGTATATTGTAAATTTTACTTAATATTTAGTTTGTTTTTATTGTAATATTAGAATTTATTTTTATTTTAAAACCTAATTTTCAATAAAATATTTATTTAGTTTCTAATATTTGAATAAAATTTATAAAACATATATTCATTAATCTTTTGAGAGATGCAATAGTATTAACAGAATTGCTTACAGATATTACTTAATTACTTAATAATATAAACATTTTTGTCTATCATTTATTATAAGCAATTCCTTTGACGTAATATATTTAGTAATTGATTTATTATGTCTTACGTCGAGATTATCTTTCTTTGCAATAAAATAATAAATCAAATATTTGTTCTCAAATACAAATCAAATATTTCGTAAATTGAATTAAATTTATTATTATTAAATTTTGTTCATTGTTTGAAAACTATATAAAATTATAAATATTTCAGAATATTTTTATAATTTTTGTTTGATTTCTATTTTTAAATTTGTTCTTCATTTTTATGAACATTAAAAAACAGAATAAAAAAATAGATTATATTGTATCTCAAGTAAAGGTAATACTATAATAATAGAATAGGTATTTGTTATACAAAGATATCTAATTAAATATTTCTCATATAAAGCAAATAAGAATAAAAAGAAATGAATTTTTATAAAAACTCTATAATATTATTTTTTTTGCAAGAATTTATAAAATAATAATAAAAATGTCAATAAAATTAATTTTATTATATAAACATATAATTATATTTATTTATAATTTATTTTATTATAAGATTTTCTGCAAAAAACAGTTATTTTTGACTCCGGGTCTAAACCAACAATTGTATTGACAAATTGGATAAGAAATAGAATTTTTTCCTTTATTATTGGAATTCTTGCTTTTCTGAATCCAATTAATCCAATGTTCCGTAAAAATAATGTAATATTTTTCACTCAATTCCTAAACAATTAATTTTGTCGTCGACTCACTTGTCATTTAGTCTATCATTTATTAAATTATTTTTGTATAGATTTAATATTTTTTCAAAAAAAATTAATACAGAAGAGTTTGCAATCTACTGTTGGCATATTATTTTAATTTGCGTATATTATAAGATTAATCGGAGTATATCTTAAGTGTATCTCATATTTCGAGTTATTTTTGCGATCGATTTGACGACTTTATTCATTAGATCCAAAAGTATAAGAAAAAACAATTTCTATTTCTACAGTAATATAAATCTAATTTTAGATTGATTTCGATTTATAAATCAATTGATATCACATTACGGGCACAAAATGATTGCTAAAAATATAATATTCTTTACTTAAGTTTGAACTCAATCTTGGGTTTAGCGGAAAAATAGACATATTTTACTAATATATTATGTAATTAAGAGGTATAATTTTATATTAAATAAAATATTTGTCAAAAAAATTATATTAAAGTACGTTCTTGAACATATACTTACTTGTTTAATAAAATTAATATTTTATATCTATAATAATCAATATGAGTAAATGTAAATACTTTTAAATCAATAAATTTAATAAAGAGTGTTTTACTTTTATTTCAATTTATACACTAACATTATAAAAGTTTTATAAACCAACATAAATAAAAATCATCTGAAACAAAAATATCGAATATGTTCAGTTTTTCTAATTTCAAAATGAGTTAAGTAAAAAAACTTAGTTTTATATTCGGTTGAGAAGCCATTCAATTAGACACAATGTCTTGTCTAACGCCATAATTCCCTAAAAGAGTTATATTGTGAGAATGCTTTGACGGCATTCAGTCGATTGTCAGAACAATGTGTTAGCTTTCAATAAATTGCATAAAAAAATAATTTTTTCTTTTTTTACAAGAGATAAAAATCTAAAAGAAGACATTTTTCTGAACAACACTTTTGTCTGTTATAATATAACTCTATAAAAAATAACCCAAAGCTATATAAAAAATAGTAAAAACCAACTTATTTTGTGATAAGAACAACGATTTTTTATATGCTTTAAAATTTTTAATAAAATACATACTTTAAAATTTTAGATTAATTTATTTTGTCCTTTATCTAAATATTCTATTACACTTAATATGTAAATTATAATTAAAATACAAACATGCATAATTAAAAGTTACATATAAACAGTTATTTACGTAATAATTATTTATTTAATAATTCAAAATTTTATTTATGTGTTATTAGTATTTATTTTATAATATTCAATATTTATACAATGATATCAAATGCTATTATAAATTTATTTGCTGTTATAAATAAATGTCATTGTATATTCTGTCAATTCTTTTTGTGAATGTAAAAAATTATAAATAAATTGTTTTTAACTTTAACTCGGGGTTTGCCAATAGCGATAACAATGATAATATAACGTCGAATTTTAATACCATTTATGTTTATCCAACAAATTTTGTTGTTTTGTTTTTAGTTTAATTTTTTTTCTAATTACATCATTTAGATCAGAGATTGAGAAGAGGAGGATCAGCCAAAAATCTCCTCTGATTTTAAAAATTGGCAGTTATTCCCTCTAGCATTTGGATTTTTGCCCAAAATTAAAAAATTGCCCCTAAATTAATGCTAAATCCGGTTTAAATTTAGTTAAATTAACTAGATTTAGTTTAAATCCGGTTTAAATTTAGTTAAATTGAGAAAATTTTTATCATAAATATATGGGTTTTAAGCGTTTTTGGAAAAATCCTTCCTCTGATACCACCTGAATCGGCCGACCTTCTCAATCTCCGATTTAGATCCATCATAAATTTAGTTAAATTACCTAAATTTGACTAAATTTAAAATAGATTTAACACCAATTTACAACAAAAAATTTTAAGAATTTACCAGTAGTCTCTGATAGTTTATATTTTCCTGCTCAAAATTAACAAGTTATTTGCCAAATTTTGAAAGTAATGAATATTTTTTGTCCATACCCCTACCTGTCTAAACTTGATTCTATTCTTAACTATATCTCCTGACTCAACATACCTAACTCTAAATTTAACAAGTTTTACTAATTTATTCTCTTTCAAAACTTAATTTTCAGCTTTAATTTTAATTTTTTTTATCTAAAAGTAAATAAATTGGTTTTAGATTTAAGATAGAAAATAAAATTTACAGGCAAACTTTTTTTTAATTAAGTAAAATTTGCAAAAAATGTTAATTAAAGCAGAATTATAGAATAATAACTTAAGCCCACGTTTAATTATTTTTTCCATCTTATGTTAGTCTACAAATAGTTTGTAATAAAGTAAAATAAAAATTAGCATTTTATTTTTATTATTTAAAACAAGTTTGAAAAACTAATTATTTTTAATTTAATAAACAACTAAAGTAAAGCAATTAAATGTTTATTATTGCAAAACATTAAAATATTACTTAAAATAAATTTAAATACTTTGAAAATTAATTTAATAAATGAAAGTGTGCGCTTTTAACGTTTTAGTTTGATGATTTGATGTGTCAATAGCTGCGTATAAAATTACATAAGAATTTGTATGTAGAATAAATTAAGAAGACATACTTGAAACATTTATTTTACAAAATTTTTCTGTGATAAAAATTAATTATATTAATGTATTATATAATTTTTGTTAATTAATTTTTGATTGCTTCTATTATTAACATAAAGCAATTATAAAGTATTGTATTTGATGTGCGTCTTATAGAGTGGGCTTTACTTATATAATGTTTTGAATGAATATTGACGTCATTTCGATAACATCTCCACTAAATATCACTCGTGTTTGACATCTAATCTAACATTCCTTTACTTTCCATTCTCTATAGGATTAGTCAAACTCGGCGTCCATTGCGTGACCGGCAAGAAAGTGGCCGTAAAGATAGTTAACAGGGAAAAGTTATCTGAAAGCGTCCTCCAGAAGGTAAGGCATTGCAAACGCTCTGATTAACGATGACAACCACACAATAGCTCACTATAGCTCACTATAGTCGACAATATTGTGTTTTAGACCAAATCTATACTATGAATGAAAAAAAATCTAATACAAAGAAGAGAATGAGCTAGTTGTATGTTTAAAACTATTTTTTAATATTGACATATTTTCTATGCAGTTATGTACACTGTAAATTTATTTTTAGACATTACAGTAAATTTTTATCTTTAATTTCTTCTACATAATTAATTTTAGCCAGGGATCGAGAAGGGGGATTAGACAAAAATTCCCTATGATTTTGAAAATTTGCATTTATCCGCAAAACTCCGCGAAAAAGTACCCTCTCAAAATATTTTTGGATTTTTTGACCAAAATTAGAAAATTGTCCCTGAATTGGTGCTAAATCCGGTTTAAATCCAGTTAAATTAGGAAAATTTTCATTATAAATATATGGGTTTTGAGCGTTTTTGGAAAAATCCCTTCCTTATACTCCACCCTAGGTTTTTGACCAAATTTAAAAAAATCTCTTCCTTGATCCCCCCTTGGATCGGCCGATCTTCTCAATCTCTGTATTTTATCAATTATTTGTTAGTCAAAATATTTTTCTTAATCTTTGAGATTTAGAAAAAAATTGAATAAAAATTTTATAATAATAAATATAATCTATTTTTATATTCTAAATATTCACTGGAACACAGTTTTATGTTGACATTCAGTTCATTAACAATATTGAGTAAAATATAATAAAGATTATTAGCTATAAAAGTGAAACCCCTCTCCAAACACGACAATCAAATCCAGTAAAACAAACATGCAGAAACATTTTGTATTGTTAATTAATTAAAAGTTTTTTTCGAAGTTTTCTAAAAATTTTGCATCAATATCATTTTTTCAGTTAGCTATCATAAATTAACTTAAGTCTGACTGTAAGAGCTTACACTGGCTTAATGCAAACCATTTGCCTAACTATAGTAATGAATCAAGATAGTAAATATTTGACTGCGAATATTAATTCAGATATTCTGATTGCATTTCAATCATTAAGATCTTATCATTTATTAGTCTATATATTCATAACTATTATTTATAATACGCTATTAATTCGAAGAGAATTTCTGTGTATTCTCTGTAATTGAATTTATGTTTTTGAAAGTAATAAAAGTCGTGAAACATGTGATAGCACTTCCTCTTCCACCGCAACCGATCACACAATCTATTTTCATAACTGTGTTTTGGCTCATATTTCATGTTAGAGCAGAAATAGTCTACGATTGGGCGCTTGGATAAGAATATTCGCGCTTTTGTTTGGATTTGTGTAAAAACATAAATTTCTAACAAAAAAAGTTTTAATCATTAATCTTAGGAATCGCTTCCAAACGTCGGATAGATTTCTCTTAACACTCCAATAGTGCAGTAAAACTAAAAAATTATTCCAAACCTTCTCTTCACTCAAAGCAATCAAATAAACTCAAGTTCAGACTCAGCCCAAGGAATGTCTTACTCTATTTGCTCTAAATTCAGTGTCAGAGCGATCACTAATGCTTTGTTTTTCAGATAATATTCTCTCAATTCTCTCTCAAATGATCTTTTGTTTGACTCATATATACAGCAGAGATGGAGAAAGAAAGAACAGGAATGGGAGGAAGAGAATGCAGAAGAGAAAGGGAAAGGGAGAGAGAAAGGGAGGGGAGAAAGAGAATGGGAGAGAAGTGTCTAAATTTGGACAAATAATTCGTAAAATTTTTGCTCAATAGACAAAACATTAGTTTTATTCGTTATTCGCAAAATTGCATATCAGTTGTCTCTGATGGCACCGTTGGCCACAATAAATACATGCCTTTAGTATTGACTTTTAGATTCAAGTCATAGAGAATTGAAAATACTGTTCAGCAGTTCATATAATGCAATATTAGTATTGAAAGCAAGTAGTGCTCCGACACTACAATCCAAATGACTTGAGGCCAGAGATCGGAGATATGCGATACACGCCATCAATATTTACCACTCGTACCGCTCCATCGATATCTATGGGTGCACTACACCACTACAGAGTACATCAAACTGTCTATTCTTTAGAGTGGGTCTCAACAGACAATCATCGTTTGCTTTCATTCTTAGAATAGAAACATAATATTATTTTATATAATGAGTGAATAGAATAGAAATCGATTTTACTCTATTCGTACGTAAAAACAAATGTTTTCTGATTTTTGGTTCTATTACGAGTCGTGTTATGCACTTTCAAAAATTTAATCTCGAGTTCACTTAACTTCAATTAATATTGTATTGTCTTTTTATGCAATTATTATAATAATAATATTTGCAAATGAATGCAATAAATCAGTGCATTATTTGTAGTTTAGATTAGAAACTAATTATTGCGATCTTCAGGGCTTAAGTCACCTAAATAAGAGATTAATTTTACTGAAGAATAAATTATTCATTTTTAATGGCATTAAATTAATACAGAAATTCAAACATTTATTAATTAATATTAAGACAAAAGCCAAGTTTGTGCACAATATATGCTTCAATACATTCAATAATCGCTTTTTAGTTTGCATTTAATGAAGAAATTGTTCTAAATTTACACCAAATATGTGAAACCATTTACTCTATTCTATAAAGTAATGAATTTATAATTAAAGTATAATCTTTTAAACAGTTATAGATATTAATATTTAATTTAGATAAAATTTGTCATGTTTCTATTTTAAGTTGTTGTTTACTCAATTATAAACACGCACAAATTAAACCTTTTATTTTATTTACCGTAATTTGGAAAATAATATTTATTTAATTCAAAATCCAAATAAACACCAACTCATGTCAAGTGAAAATTATTGCTTCAAATAATGAAATGATTATCTGATAATAGATTAACGCGTTTTCAAGTCTTGTTTGACTAACAATACATTACAAACAATTATATCCAAACAATATAATACACGACAGACAGAGTACTGAGTTTTCACTCCACTATTCTTTAATGTTCTCAATAGATAATCATTTGATGTCTTTTATTTACCGTATTTTCGCGTCTAATAAACCCGATCTAATGTATTGAATGTGTGTTTCAGTTGTATTGCTTTACCATTGGCACAATTTTTCGTAAGCCATGCGATGCAATGCAAAGCAATATTACCCCAAAAAGCCATCAGAAATATTTGACAGAAAAGCACTGACTGTTAGGTAACATAAATTAAAGTATAGAAAACACGCGATTATATAGTTATTACCGAAATAGAAATTATTATTATATATAGAGAGGATTGCATTCTCCAGATTATTACTAATATTATTGACCCATAAAAACAATATTTTATTTATAATATACTTTCGCTTCGAATCAAATATTTTTATGACTCAAATCATTATTTTAATCAAATATTTATTAGAAAATTATTTTGACTTTGATTTTGAACTTCAATTTCCTTAATTTGTATGTTATTTCATTTTTTCCAAAACTTTATATTTTTATTGTAATTGTATTAATAAATCAAATTATTTTTTGATAATAAATTAAACTCTTATAAAAAATATAAATGAGAATTAATATTAGTGTTCATTGGATTTGAATGCCATCCACAGTATTAGCGTTTAAAATAAATCAAAAGATAATTTATTTTGTTTTTACTTCAATTTTGTTTACTCTTTTAAAAATAAATTTTCTTATCATTGCATAACATTTGAAGCATTTTACTCAATAGTATTACTTTTTTTATAACAAAAATCACATTTTCTAACCAAAGCAATAATAGTATGCAACGGATGTTCTCAAAAAAGTAATTTTAAACAAAACAAAAAAACCAATATTAAAAAATCGAAAATAAATTCAAATATATTAAACCAAAACACAAAAGAAAATAACTAAAAATAGTCAAAACATTTTGATTAAATCCAATGAAAATTTGTGCTATAAAAATAAATTAGAGTTTTGACATATTTATAACAGTTTAACAAAAGATACTTGACACATCAAATTAGTAAAAATGAAAAGACATATCAAAATTTTTTGCTCAACTTTTTTTTATAAAAAATTTTTATAATAAAAAGTAATTTTAATTAAAAACATATCTTTTTATTTAATTCTTCTAATGTTTTAAAAAATTGTTTGAATCGTTTTGTATAATTCATATGTTTATAAACGCCTGCAATACAGGAAAGCAGTGAAAGAAAGATGTCTTTCAGTTGTAATTTAAAAACACTTTGTTTTGAACCAATTTCCTTATAAACTGTATTTATATGTGTTTTCAAATCAGATTTTTTTGTAAAAATTATTTGTTTGAACAGAAATAGCAGATTAAATTCAACCAAAAAGAAACTTGTTTACATTTGCCAGCAAGGCTTTTATGGAATATTTGTGTATTTGCAGGTTGAAAGAGAGATTGCAATTATGAAATTGATAGAACATCCGCATGTGTTGGGACTCTACGACGTCTATGAAAATAAGAAATATTTGTGAGTATTGACGCACTTTTAGATCAAAAATTAAATTAAATTTGGAAATACATTACAAACTCGACTGAACTTGAAATAAAAATATATTACCAGTATTGTTTTTGGTTTTAATTATTTACATCAATAGCATAACTGTATATGTAATCAAACTATTTGTCTGTCAAACAGATACCTAATTCTGGAACACGTCTGCGGAGGAGAGCTCTTCGACTACTTAGTAAAGAAGGGAAGGCTAACGCCGAAAGAGGCCAGACGTTTCTTCAGACAAATCATATCCGCCCTAGACTTCTGTCACAGTCATTCAATTTGGTATATCTTTAATCACTATTTTCACCATTTCTTTCTATTTTTCTTTTGTTTTTCGTTTTATTCTTTGTTTTTTTTTTCGCTGTATTTTTGGCTCAATTTTATTTTTGTTTCATTTTCTGCTTCTCTTTCTCTTTGGTTCAAATCATTTCGTATCTATAAATCATATAAATATTTGACCACAAATTCATACATATATTCATCCCTTACTCTTACTGTCACTCTCAGTCTCCCCTCGAGAGGTCAACCGAATGTAGTGTTAGTTTCGACCTTTTCTGAACATATGTCAAAGTGAGATACGATGTATTTGATTGTATTAAACGCATGCAATGAGTGTTTGAAGTTATATATGATTACATAAATTATTTACTAATCAAATAAAATGACAAATTTAATGGACGTTTTGGTTTTGGAGCACTACTACATAATTGTATCACAAATATCGATTGACTCTTTCAATTCAGTCAAATCTTACATTCAGTATAAGATTGTAGTGTATGTATAGTCTGTATAAAAGATTAGAATAAGAAAAAAAAAGTTTGATAAATGATTTTCTGATCGATTTTAGACGCAAACTATTTTTCAAGTTTGAATATCTGAATAGAATCTAATTAAGTTCCGTAGTGTTCGAATTGAACAAAAATAATTGACACAATTCTGACTTTTAATTGAAATTTCGGTTTTTATTTTCGACTTCATTTAACAAGACCGTTCTAAGAAGTAAATTATTTTTTCCATTACTTATGCATACAGTCATCGAGACTTAAAACCCGAAAATTTGCTCCTGGATGAAAAGAATAATATTAAGATTGCCGACTTTGGAATGGCATCGCTTCAAATGGAGGGCTCAATGTTGGAGACGTCTTGTGGTTCTCCTCATTACGCGTCGCCAGAAATTATTAGAGTAAGTCTCGCATCAGATATTGATCTCTTCGTTCTAATCATTATTTTCTTTTTTTTCATCAAATATGGAGAGAATTCACAAGAGTTTTGCGAAAAAAATTATTTAGTTTATAATTATAATACAAATTAAGCCTCACATCTAATTAGCATTAATTTGTGAAAGATGTTTTTAATTTATATATTCAAAACTTTGATTAATCAAAATAGGCAAGTTTTTTACATTTGAAATTAAAACAGTGTTAATCATAATGACTAAACTTTGGATTCTTGCATATTTACGTCAATTTAAATTAGCAGAATTTATAAAAATTTAATTGCAATTACTTTTCGCTTACTGTTATAGATTGATGAAGTATATTTAAGATAAGATATCAGTACATAAACATGCTCCTGCATAAATTTTTAAATATATATAACGCAGAACAATATTTACATAATATTAAATTATTCAAATATTTGCTTGTATATAAAAAAGAGCATACAAATTTATATAAAAATTAAAATTAAAAACTACACAGTTATTCTCTTGATTTATAAATTAAAATTTTTGCAAATCTTTTAAAGGTTAATTTTTTTTAATTTTAATACTTTACTTTAATTTAATTTAAAAATATATTTTTTTAATTTATAAAACATTTTTACAATAGAAATTTTAAAATTTTATAGAAAAGCATAATATTTAGCATATTATTATAGCATATAAACCAGGGATTGAGAAGGTCGGTTGATACAAGGGGGGGGGGATCAGGGAGAGGATTTTTTAAAAACGCTCAAAAACATATATTTATGAAAGATTGTTACCAATTATAAATTATTCTAAACTTGTGTTTGGGTTGATATGCTTTGGAATACACGACATATGATTTGCATAACTTCTAAATATTGCACTGAATTCTTATATAATCTGCATTTAGTTTTGATTCATAGAAAAAAAAATTAAAATTAACATTTTGTATAATCATATAATAAAAAGAACTTTAGCTCATTTTTATATTAAAAAGAATTTTCTTCTCGATTAAATGTAAAATTATTTTTTATAAAAATTATTTAATTAATATTTATTTAAAAATTGAATTTAAACCAAAATAAAGACTAATTTATATGCTTTTAACAAAAGTTTTAAATTAAAGTTATTGTCTATTATTAGCTCTAATTTTTAAGCTTTTTGTATTGATTTATGATTTTTGCCATAATTTATCATTTGTTAGTTTTGCTAAAAATTTTATTTGATTTTCTATTCGGCTCTAAAATAAAAGCTAATATAATAATAATAAAAATCTAAATTATGTAAACAATATATTCTATTCGTTCATATCATAGCATAATTCCAATGTAAATGAACTCAATTTAATCGATTGAACTAAAGATTTATAATATATATTATTTTTAGATTTAATCCTAAAATATGATAAGAAATATAAAATCTGAATATTAAGGAAAACCGGAATAAAATATATTTTAACATTAATTTAGTGAAGATTATGTAAAACACAATAAGGGATATGAAAAAAGAAAAAAGAATTTCAGAATAGATTTTCATTGATTTTTACTATATTTGTCGACAAATTCTAAAAATAATTTACTTTTTTGGGAATAATAATTTGAATTTTTTTAATAAACATAAATTTAAAAAGAATAAACTTTGATGAATTGTTTAGCAAATGATTACAAATTTTAGGAATTTAATTTGCATAAAAATTTAATTACTTTGAGTAACTGTAAGGAATTTTGTTTTTTATCAATTGACTTAATCTGTTATTAATTATAAAGTAATCAAATAATCTTTTAATTATTTGTGAACTCTCCTAACAATTGGTTTAAATGTGATATAACTCTGAATTAATAAATTTGTATTATTGTTGTGTTAAAGGGCGAGAAGTATGACGGGCGTCAAGCGGGTGAGTCTGGCTCTACCTATTCTATTGATTACTATAAAAGCAAATGTCGTTTATTTTAATGTTTTTGTTCAATAATTTATTTGAAACTGTTTATTGATTTCTACCACTTCTCTAGTGTTAGTACAGGAATAGGATTGAGAATTGAGCTCAAGTTCACCGCCTTTTCCCGATTAGAATTTGGATAAATATTCATTAAACTCAAACTACATCTAATTCTCATTATTCTAATCCCTGTCACATCAGTTCTCCTCTAATATTGAATATATTTCAATATTTTTAGCAATATTTTTCATATCAAACGATTCCAAAAAAAGCCTTAAATCTATATTTAATTTAATTATTTGATATAATAATAAAATTGTGGAAAAATAACATAATTTAATTAAATAGATTTTTTGAGGAATAAAAAACACTAATTTCAGTAGTTTTGCAGTTATTTATTCAGTAAAAGCGTTAAATAAATTTACATTTTTAAGAATTTTTTTTAAATCAATAGAAAATTTTTGTTTATTATATGACTTTTGAAATATAATTATATGTTTTCCTCAAAAACATTTTGCGAAACAAGAAATACTTATTGTTTTGTTTTTTATTCACAGATGTTTGGTCTGTAGGTGTGATACTATACGCTCTTCTAGTGGTAAGAAATATATATATATGAATAATTCAAAAAAATTTCATTAATTTTTTCTGCAACTCATAAATTATTTAATATGAAAATCAGTAAAAACGCATTCTTTGCGAATATAAGTCAATTTGATATCAAGATATCAATAGAGAGATAAATATAAATTTCGATTATTTTTGACCATGAGCATAATCTTGATCGTTGTAGAAAATTTTGAAATTGAGTTTTTCATATTTAAATCGATTAATCTCTGAATTGGATGTGTG
Source organism: Belba bartosi (assembly GCA_034693685.1). NCBI lineage: Eukaryota > Metazoa > Arthropoda > Arachnida > Sarcoptiformes > Damaeidae > Belba > Belba bartosi. Next base: position 16,965 of record JAQFXP010000406.1, on the reverse strand, counting down.
CAGGGTGCATTACCATTTGATGATGACAATTTGCGACAGTTGCTCGAAAAAGTAAAAAGGGGTGTCTTTCACATTCCACACTTTGTGCCTCCAGAATGTCAAGACCTACTCCGGGGTATGATTGAAGTGAACGCCAATAAACGTATTTCTGTGAGTATTCATTCAATACTAAGTATTAGAATCCAATTCCAGTTTTAAATCCCATTTTGCAAAATACCGTTTATATAGTTATCAAAAACACTTTATTTTCCTTAAGTTTTGACTTTAAACTACTTTAGTATTGATTTTTTTCTCTGCACTCGAAATTTAAAAATCCATTACTTTATTCATTGGCAAAAAATGTGCTGTCGTTTAAACCAAAGTTAATGCAAATGTTTTTGTTATTTTAGTTTTTTTTATCAAAAATAGTTATTGTTTTTATACATATTTTAATTTTCTAATATGTATTTTAACTTTATTTTGAGTTGATTTCGAAATTAAAATAATATTCTTTGCGACTCGAGATATGATAAGATTCTAAAAGACTGAATAAATATTCTGTTTTTGGGTTGAAATAATTTTTTGTCATAAAATTAATTAAAAGAAAATAATGTTCTGAAGATCTATGGATTTCGTGACTTTATTAAATTTAGTAGTTTTTGATGAATTGTCTCTTTTATTCATTAAGAAAACATTTATTAATAAATAACTCTATTTGCTTAAAACAATTAGTTCTTTCATTTGTTTTTAATTAATTTTTTTGTTGATTAATATAAAACTGTTTTTTTAAACTAAGATATCTTTAAGTTTTTATGTTATTTATTATAATTAGTTTATTTCACAACTAAAACAAAATTTAATTCATTTATTCACAACAGAAAATCTACGTTAAGCCACAATACAAGCTATTGTTGTGGAGTTCATTACAGAGCTTATACATATGTAGTACTTGGTCAATTTATTTCTTGTTTTTAACATCAAAAGTTTTTCTTATTGTGTAATTTCTGGTTAATTATTGATTCAATGTTTAATTATTGAGTCCATTTGCTGCTACTATTTTTTATTGTTTTATTTTGCAGCTAAACAAACCTTTTAACAAAAATAAAATATATTTGGAAAAAATTTTAATTGATCCATTAAAACAGTAATTATGCGTTTATATGGGTATTGTAGAGAAAATAGGGTTAAAGCCGTTTAAAGCTGTGAAATGACACAAAATTTCGAATTAGACTTTGAAAGAGGAATACTAGAAAACATAAGACTTTCAAATGGATAGAAAAAATGCATTATATTTGGTGTGAAGATTGATGAACATAAGCTACTTTTCCGTTTGCCTTCCCTTCCGAACATTGTGTATATATTTTCTCCTTTACTAAACTTATAGAGTATTTCTCAAATGCGATACATCTATAGTAGTATTGGTTTAATACCGAAAGTTCATCGCATTGTTATGCCAGTGAATGATAGAGTATTTTGAAAATAAGAATAAAGTCTTTCAAATTCAAACGACTGACTGGAGGGGGACTTAAACCTTGAATACAAAAACTAGAGAATTGTATTCGAATTTTCGGTCAATATGTTTAAGACCTTTCTCTCTCTCCCTTTACTAACGGATAGTATCAGTAAATACAGTCGATATCTAAGCTCATCGACCGAATATAATAACAAGAATATACTATTCGAATAAAATATGTATAAATTTATATATAAGATGTATTAGATTTTTTCAGATTAATATCAAAGAATACGATACAATAATCACGATTTTATTCAATATTTAATGTCTATTAAAGTATTGCAATAAAAGTATAGCTATTTTGCTGCTGAAGACGAGTGTAGAATAAATACAGATTTTGTATTCACGCAAACGAATGCAATGTTTGAAGTTTTGACATAAGGTATTGAAGCCAAGATAAAAATAGAAATTTCTGTTAGAATCCGAAAATTTCTTTAATTCTCAATTGATGTGTCAGTACAGCAGTTGTTGTAGTGTTTGCAGTCGAGAGTAAAGATAATCAAAACATCAATTTAGCTGAAGGTTGTGCTCAACCATAAGAATGTTTACCAAAATCGTTGAAAACATTTTTATTAATTTTATACAAAAAGAGTGAACACAAGAGATTTGAAAAGAGAGCCAAAAGAAAAAATTTTCTGCACTTAAATGTCTGACAATATTATTATTATTATTATAAAATTATTTCTCAGATTCTTTAAAAAATTGATTTTTCGATCCGACTTTACTTATACTAAAGTTTGCATAACTTTAAATCAGTCAAAATGTGACATATTTTTACTGCTATTCTTTCAAATGTGAATAACCTTCTCTTCCACTTCCAGTCCTTTTTATGTCACAAATTTGCTTTATATTGATAATTGATTTGAATTTTTTCTATACTATAGTTAGCACTGGTAACTCGACACCCATGGGTTACGGCGTAAGTATTTCATATAAAAGTGTCTGAAATATGAATAACTTGTCCAATATGTAGAGCACATGAAAGTTGATTAATATATTAACTCTTGTATTGATTAAAGCGGAAGCAAAAGTGAATTGGAGTTGGAATTACCCATGAAGGAAGTGGTGCAGGTATTACACTATTTATCTTGCTAATTTGCAAATAAGATGTTTTATAAGAGTGTGAATATTCATACAATGATATATTGTAATTAGATTAGATTAGATTTGCATTCAAGACAGTGATAGCAGACCTTTGGAGTTTAATTTGTTTTAAAGCAATTTAGTTTAATTTATTTTTGTTCCAATAATTAATTTTGTTTAATGGTATAAACAATGAGCAGAACTTCTCATTACTTAATGAGTCTTAAAATTAGATTTTTTTTTATAATGAAAAGTTTTTTGATACGAATTGAAGATACGATTAATTTAATTCGAATCAAGTGATGAATGTCTTAAAATTAATTGAATGATTAAATGAAAAATGCATTTATGGATATGTCAAACAACACCGTTAGCTCATGTAGTGATTTAGTGGATCTCAAAAATTTATATTCAATTTAGACCTAATGGAGAGAATATGAATGAAAGACTGAATTATAAATATGTCTTTTCATTCAACGCATCATAAATCAGAAGAGACTCCAATTTGAATGTCATGTAAAACACACTCTTATCGACATTTTTCATATCCCATATATTATTTGCAAATCAATAAAAATTTAAATTTATGTAATTATTCGAAACCCATAGACACACATAATACCGACGGCCGATGACGTCGATCCAGACGTCTTAACAAATATGACATCTCTGGGCTGTTTCAAAGACAAGGAAAAGCTTTTAAGGGATTTGTTGTGTACGAAGTCAGTACCGAATTAGAGTTCACTAAATATTTTTCAACATATTTTTCTTCACAAGAATTGCATTTTTTTATTTGTCTTTATTCTCTCACTTCTTATCCTCATCTCCTGTCTGCTCTCTCCTCTCTCCCTGTCCTACCTCACTATTACCTCAATTTGCAAATAACAGTCACAACACCGAAAAAGTCATATATTTCTTACTATTGGATCGGAAGAGACGCAGACCTTGTTATGAAGACGAGACGGAATCTATTATTAGGAACAGATCCGAATCGGGTGAGAGAATGGATATCTAAAATCAAAACATTAAAAGAGATTTAGATTTTTGTAAACATATTAATTAAATCGAATAAATAGCTGATCCGCCGCGAAAGAGAGTCGACGTAAGACCCGGGTCTTCAACTCCAAGACATACTACTCCCGAAGCTCTGGCCGACGGCTCTCCTATCACTCCACGAAGATTTCCCTACGGGTGCGCTTTAATTGGATTTTATTCGATTAATACTTATATATATATTTTAAATGTATTTATTCATTGAATTCGTATTTGTCTTGTGTTTATCCATAGAATCAATTCTTCGACAAAAGTCTATATCAACTGCACTCCAAATCATAGGCGAATCACAAGTAGGCGAACCAACGGCGCGACAAATAATTTATTAGTTTCTCCAATCAATTCACCAAAACCTCATCGAACCGGAAATCCAGAGGAAATGTTGGAAACACCTCCCGGGTCTCCAATGTCTCAGCCCTACTGGAAGTCAAGGCTCAACACTCTTAAAAATAGTTTTCTCGGAAGTCCCAGGTATTCGACATAAGTTTATTTCGAGGTTAACAGTATTGACTAATTTATTTATTTTCAATGTTTTTTAGGTTTCATCGCCGAAAATTACAAGGTAGTCAACGATCGATCTTGATGCTTTCTTTTTATATATCTATCAATTATTTGCTTTGAATATATTTTATTCATTTTTACAACATTTGAGATTCCATTCTATATACGACGTACTTATTCGAAGTCATAAAATAGCTTTTTATCACAAAAACTACATTTCTTTTATATATATTCTCTTAAAGTTTTTTCTCTTTATTTTTGCAAAATCTAAAAAATCGATACAAAAGCCTATTTTTTGAACTAAATTCAAAGTTTATTGAAAGTTAAATTTGTGAAATGAAAATAAAATAAAAAGTTTTTTCACTATTTTTTTCTTAAAGAAATCCTTTTATAGAATAAAAGTTATTCGGTTTGAAAAGAATATTCTTTTTATATAAATTGTTTTGAGAGAACATAAGAACCAATTATTCACTAAAATAGAAATATATTGATATAAAAACTATTCAAAACAACAGAAAAGAATTCATTTTTATTACCGTTAATACGCATAACCCCTAATGTCGATGCCTTTCCACTCTCGACAACAGTTCCACTCTATGATGACGTCGGCCTGACTCCAGAGTCGTCACCAGAGCTGACGAAGAGGTCATGGTTTGGGAGCTTAATGGGCACAGAGAGGGACGAAACTCATGTTATTTTGATAAAAGACCGTCTCTTGTCTGCCATTAAAGCGGATCTAATCCATGCATTCCTTTCTGTAAGTTCTCAACATTTTTATTGCATTTTGTTTTTAGTCAAACATTTCAAGAATTTTTGTTAATTATATTGTTTTTTCACTTCTATTATCATTTAAATAGATATCAGACTTAAGTCATTCCGTTCTATCGCCGATGTCTTTCCGGGTTGAGTTCAAGAGGCCGGGCGGAACAGCTATGTTCCAGAGGAATGTACGCTTTCACGTTGACATTACGTGTGCGACCCCGCCGTCAGACAGTAGTGTCACAAATGGTAGTCTCGAGAAGACTACTGACAAACCGACTATTTATTGCATTACTTTTACATTAATATCGGGTAAACAAACAAAATTGGATTTAATGTCAATTGTTTTGATTGTTTTGATTGACTTAACGTCATATCCATATCAGGACCGGTCCGTCGTTTCAAACGAATCTGTGATCACATTCAGGCGCAGATATTGGGCCGAAGAGGTCCGAACCAACACTCGCCGCGAATGGGGAGACGACCGACGCGTGAGTTAAGTGATACGAGTTCTTGCGGGTCGTGCGGATCGGACAGTCTGTCGCCGACTCCGACCCGAATCCATGTGAGCGAAGACACGGTTAGTTTGGCGGCCGCTGTGGTCAACACGAGCACAACCAACCTGACGGGTGCGCTCTCCCGGTGCAAGTCGGACCAGGACGCGGCCAAAGACATATTCGAACGACAGGACAAACTGCTATCGGAACGCCGACACGAGAGCACCCGAATTATCACTAATATGACTAATGGCCGAAGACTTAGTTTAGAGCCGAAACTGCAAACCGACAAAGTATAGCATCAAATGATTAAACCATTTGTTGGTTCTTTCGACTCAACAATTCAATTGGGATTTCGAGATTCAGACAACAAAATGACTTTTAATTATCTAAATATTAACACAAATTTGTGCTTCGATTCAATTGTGCATTAAATTGAAAGACAATTCAATTGGTTTTCGAATTGAATTATTGGTTTTGTACAGTATTTTAATGAAAGTTTTTGTGGACTTGAAGTGCAATATAAGTATATATTAAATGGGTTTGAATTACATGCGACAAACGATTGACACATTTTAATAATTAAATTAAAACAAAATTTAAAGGATTTCTCACAAAATGAATCGAAAATTTTTATAAATTAATTGAGAATTTTGAGCGAAAAATATAATTCAAATGAAAAAAATTGCCAAAAAAACTAATGAACAGAAACTCAATGAATATAAGAAATACAAAAAACTTCGGATAAAACGATTAGAAAAGAAATACTTATTTTGATTGAAAATAGAGCACAAAAACAGTACATCAATTAATGTATAAATTATTTATTTGAGTGATTCTCTTCACACAAATACGAACTTAGGATTAAAATTAAATTTAGATATATATTAGACGAAAACAATTTTTGGCTAAAATCTCTAGTATTTCGCCACTCATTCCGTAATTCTCTAAATTCTACAGCCATTGGATTCTGTGTTAAATTGCATGCATTATATCTGAATAATAAAGAGCCCATAAATTATATCAATTATTCACTCATTTGTTTCGTTTGAAATTCTCATTGCATTCAAATCAAAAAACAAAACAAAATTATTAATAGAAATAAATATTATAATAATATTTGAAAATTTAACCAAAAAAAAACTAAAACTTTCAGAAAAATTAAACTTCAAATAACATAATGTATTCTCGATCTGATGAATCAATTGTGGATTTCGTTATAAATTTAGTAATAATTAAATTTATTTTATTTGTTTGCATCACAAAAATACAACAAAATAATGTGTTATATAAGAAATAGCTATCATTTTATTATTATTTTTATTATAAATAAAAAATTTGTTAATAAAAATAAGTTTTATTGGAATTATTTGCTTGAATTGCCTTTTTATCTATCGTTTAAAATTTAAACTCAAATAACAATAATATTATCGGTAATTGATGTCAAGTCAGATTCATCTATACTTGAGCTAAATCCTAAACATTCAAATTTGAAACGTCTAAATCCTTAACAGCTAAATTTATATAAAAAACGAACATCTAAAATTGTTTATACGTTATTTTTATTTAGTTTACAAGGAGAAGAGATTTATTTTTGCTTTTTAATGCTAATTGTCCTTGTTTATCATTGTTTGTATATTTTGTTTACATTAGAAAAATGTTTTTAGTGGATTTTAATGAATTAAGAATAAATAATGTTCTTGTCTATCAACATATTTTTAGCTGTTATGCATATCTGATATATTTCGGGTTAGCTATTGTGTATATATTTACACCTGTTTTCCCATTCTATTCAAACATTATGAAGCATTAGTGGTGTAATTTGAGAAAAAAGCTGATAACTAATTAATTGATATTTTAATTTAATTAATTCTACTTTTTCTTAATATCTCTGAAGCATAACTGCTTTAATGCTTAATTTCAAATAAACAAAATAATTCTAAATACAGAAATTTATTTAAAATCAAATTTCATCTAATTCACAAAATTTTCCATACAAATATTTAGAAGTCAAGTGCATAAGCTTTTCAATAGTGAAATCCCTGAAATAATCGCTAATTCAAATATTAATGACAACAAAGTGTTTAAAAGCATCATTTGAATGGTCTATATACATGTATATACTTATATTATGCTGTTCTGGATTTAGCTCAAGTGGAGATTTACCGTCTATTTGATTCTCTGCGTAAATAGCGTACAAATAATATATTTTAAAAAAATTCTCTATATTTTTAAAATCAGATAAAAAGGCAAAAAATATAAATTTTTGTAAATAATATATAAATTTAGATATTTTAGTGATCACTGATCAACAGTGCTTACAGAAGTGGTATTTCAATAATCATTGCATTTGAATGTATTTGAATAAAATATTTTGTTTATTTCGACTGAATTTTCAAAAGACGAACCAATTTGAAGAGTAAAACAGAAAATTCAATATCTTTTACTTAACTTAAGACCCCTTATCCTCTTGAGTCGTCGTATCTTTACTTCAAGTTCTTATTATGACAAGTCATCCGTACAATAGTTCTTAAGGAAGACATCCGTACAATACATGCAATAGCTATCCCAATGAGAGTCAAAATACTAGAAATTTGTTGAAAACGGAATAAAAGTGTAGAAAATATAAAATTACGAAATATGCTCTTAATGTTCACACAATTGACATAAAATTGTTCTTTTAATCCTAGATTTGTCTCTTATAAGTTATAACATGTTTTTGTGTCAAAAAGTTTATTCAATTTCAGGTGAATTCTGTTTCAATTAATTTTATTTATTTTTTAATTTATTTATTTGAAAGCATTTAAATGTTTTTCGTTTATTCCAAAATGCATTTAACTGAAGAATTTAGGCGAAACTAATGAATTATTTGATCGACAATTTGTTATATTATATGTCGAATAAAAAATGTGTTTTAAGAGTATAAATCATTTTTTTTGAGCTGAAATCGAGCAGAAATTGGTTTAAAAATATTTTTGATTGATTTACTCCAGATATTTTTTATGCTCTTTAAATGTAACTCGAATTGGATTAGGAATGAGATTCTCAGATATTTTAAACAAATTTTTAAATATAAAATATTTTTATTTAAAAAATAAACATAATATGATTCAAACCAAAAATAAAATAATACAAAAATAAGTATTAAAGTCAATGAATTAGAAACAACAATAGAAAGTACAATGAACTTGTTTAACTAAATAAAATTAAAACTTTAAAGTTTTAGTTAAACATTTTAAATGATATATTTATTACTATTTTTATTGTGTATTTAAGTGTCAGTTCACTAAACGCCGGATTAAGTTTTATTTTGTTAAAAAAAACTATTTAGAGCTCAAAAATAAAATATTTTATTACAGTTTTGAAAAGTAAGGAAAACAACAAAATAAAAACTTTTGAGTACTGTTTCAAATGACAAACAATGTATACTCGGGTTAAACGTTTTGATCGCATTTGTGGCAGAAAGCAATTCTCTGCTCTTTTATTACACTATTATTGTTGAACTTGTGCTCAGTATTTAACCCTAAATTAAATTTCAATTATATCATTTGCCCTAATCTTATATTCATTTTATTAAATTAAATCTTAGCTCGTCTTAGACCCTAATTCATAACAAATTAACATTGATCAATTAGAAAACAATTAAGAGCTCAAGCACTCCACCCACTATTCTTTGCAAACTATTATTCGTAGACTTTAAAGAATTTATTTAATTGCAGTTTATATTAAATTATATAATATATAATACAAAATATATTATCTCAAAATGCAGTCAAACGGGAAATGTAGTGAAGGGTTCAATTGTATTCGATTTTTGTTTATTTTGCCTAATTATTCAATAAAATTTATAAATATATTAATAATAAAAGATAAAATATTTGATAAATTATTAAATACAATACATTTCAGTATTATTTGCAAATTAATTGAATTAAAATCGAGTTTTACCTTAACTCTCAAATCGACTCAAACTCATCCCTAAACACAAAAACAGAATAAATTGCTTTATTTCGCAGTTAAGTGAACCAACATTTTTAGTGATTGCAAACATTTGTTTTACTAAAGCGTTTAAATAAACATTATTTCAATAAAAAAAAATAAAAATTTTGATCATTTGATAAGAAAAAGCGATTTGTAAACAAGATTTTTGAAAAGAAAATATTTTAATCTATTATTCCAACATTTCATTACAATTGTTTAAACAATAAGTTTTGAGGTTTAGTTGAGTTAGAATTTGTTTAGATATTAAATTCCGATTCATTTTGAATGGCTTTGATTAGGTTTTGAGAAACAATTCAATAAACTATTCACTAATACAATCAATCAATTAATTCAATTAAAAATATTTCAAAAATTCAATTAATAATAATTTGTGAACACATAAAAAATTATTCATTTTTTTGGAAAACATAAAAAAATGTTAAACTTGAAAAAATACTTAATTAGCATAAATAACATTAATTTAAAAAATTAATTACAGATAAAGTGCACGAATTAGACGTAAAAATAAATATTTGTAATATTTATGTTACACTCGATTAGTCCCAATTTCAGCCTTAAGTTAATTATATAATTAATAATATTTTTGTTAATATTTATGATTTAAGTGAAAATAGAATTTTAGAGAACATTAATATCTCGTTAAACACGAAAAATATAATTTTTTGTCAAATTTAATAATTAGTTGAATAACAGGAAAAAATATACTTAAAAAAAGTAAATTTAAGTAAAATTAATTTAAATTCTCAATATTTGAAAATATTGTCTAAAAATAGTAATTAAAACAGATTTTGATGTTAAACATGATTTAAATATTTGATAAAATATATCCGATATTTGCAGCAATTGTGCGCTAAAGTCGTATATAATATATTGAATGCATTTATTTGTCTAATAATAAAAACTATTTTTGAGAATATTTTAAATATATATTTAAATACTTTAAACTTCAAATACGCTTATTATGAATTCAGAACTAATTTCTGACTAAAGTCTAACAAAATATTTGTGGTCAATAGGTATGAGTTAAGGAATGGATGCACTTATTGGCACACATTTGGAAGTAATTGAAAGTATTTTTAGTTGGAATTCAATTTCGGAATTAAAGTATTGTTGATATGAGAGACGAACAGATTTCGGCATTTATTCGACAAAATTCTGTAGAACTCCGGCTCCGCCTCCGAACCCATAGCCTTTCGGGCCATACATTTTGCCATAACATGCTATTAATGCAAATTCAAACATTGGGTTAAATTCAATCGAATTGAAGAAAAAAAAAGTTATAAATCGTAATAATAAACAAAACAAGACTTCAAATACAGATTTAAAATTCAAATAAGTTTTGAGGAAAAAAGTGAATCAAAATAAAGAAATTGATTTACTTTTGCAATATATCTCTCCTTCACGTTCGCAGAGAGTCGTCGATTCGAGACGTTTTCGACACTCCTTACACGTAAAACAAGTACTTTTATGCCAAGCCTTAAATTATTAGTTAAAAACCAAAATTCAATTCAAGGCTAACATTACATAACTGTGCGAACATAGAGGCACTCATCAGATAACATACCGAACCCCCGCCCATCATCTTCTCTGCCATATAAACGGCTATAAAAAACAAAATTCGTATTAAAACACAATTTTATTAACAATAAAATAAAAGAATAGAATTGAGAGCAAACGGTCGCACCTTTGCCACAACGCGGACAGATGTCTGATCCGCCGAACTTCGGTTTGTTTGTGCCATTAGTCTGTGGCTGTGGAGATGGCGGCCCTCTCTTGGGCGCTATGAATGCCTGAGCCGTCGCCGGAATATTACTGGTCGGCGGACCACTATTGTTGTCTCCCGTGTCCATTGAGAGAGTGCCGGCGCCACCGCCGTAGCCATACCTGTTGTGCAAACAGATATTTAGTGTCTTTTAAGCGTTTTATTGCAATTATTTATCGAATTAGAGATAATTAAAACAATTATTCGTTAAATCGAAACAGACGTACCCTTTGGGTCCAAACAACTTTCCATAACAGGATCGGCAGTAAATATCTCCGTTGTGTTCGGTTAGATTTCCGCTGTCTAGCCGTCGATTACACGACTTGTTTGCTGTTTATTCAGTTCAATAAATATAAACATTTCAATACCAAAGCAAACAGTTATCGATTCAATCACTTATTTGCATAAAAACCCAATTAGAAAACGGGATAATTAAGAAAAGAATGTTTGAAAATAAATAATTTTTCATTAAAGCTATTAAAACATTTATATCCGTAATGATTGAGTCATTGAGTCATTGAGTGCAGAGAACTAATCAAAAAGTCAACAATAAAAAAGTTAAAGAATTTATGATAAGTTACTAAAACAGCAAAAATTATTTCAATCATTCATTATATTATATTATATTATAGTCGTCGAGACAACAAACAAATGTATTATTTATTTAAAATATTTATAATTCAATTCAATTCAAGAAAAGTTAAGAAACAAAATTCGGATTAAAATTCTGACCACAAACAAAGCACATGACATGAAAGCTCTTCCCGATCGCCATCTTTTCTTCATTAAAGTAGACAGTCTTCTGACATCGCGCGCAAATTCCGGGCATTTTTCCAAATAATTCGTAATTTAACCACAAATTGCAAATAAAACAAACGGCTCTTACACTTCAATCACAATAAAACTAATTAAAAATCTGTAATAAAGAGGAAAACACTTATTTGCAAACTTAATAATAATAAAAAACTAAAATTTTCGACAAAAAGTGAAGTATATATATAAATAATATATATATAGTGTATATAAAAAGTAGTAAAAGTTGTCGGTTTGGCCTTCAAAACCAATTTAGCAATTAGTTCGAAGCGATGCCTCAGCACAACACAACACACAATCCAAACCCAAACCCATTCGAAACAAAACCAAAAATAGTTAATCAAATGCAAACTCAGGTGTGACTCAACAAAACCAGAAATGCTTCGAAACTATGAATTTAATTACATAATCGGTTTCACAAATCGATGTTCAGAACAACTAAATATTCACTCTTTTTGTTTCCGAACACAATATATGGCATAAATAAAAAGTTTGATTTTTTCTCAATACTTATAATTAGGATTCGCATCGGAATACCTGAGCTGTTTATACAGCTTATAATAAATGTCTGATTATAGCCATAAACCGGTGCTTAAAAAGTATAATAAATTCTTTTCTGAAACTATGATTGAATTGAAATTAAAAGCTGTAATAAAATGCATTAAATACTATAAATACAGCCAAAGCCCTATTGTTATGTAGATTCTGGGTCTCAGCTATTGATGCAATGTTTCGCTCTTCAGATTCAGGTCAACAATGAGTTTCCATTCTTTCGGAAGTAGTGTTAAAAAACTCTTGAGATTAAGAGATAAAAGATTTTTGAAAAAAATATTTCAAATTTTCTGTCTGTCTGTGTGTGAGAGAGAACTGAGTTTACAATTGTTTATACTTTAGATCAAAATTGGCAATAAAATAGTGAATTTAAGATTGAAAACATGACTGCATTCGGACAATGAATACAATATTAGTGAAAATAATTTAGGAGAAGTAAAAGTATTTTTTGATTGACATAAATATGTTTTTTTGAAACAAAAATCGTTACCAAAATTATATCAATTGTGAACTTTTAGCGCTCTCTTATCGCGTATCAAATGTCAAAACGTTTTTTACTTAAAACAAGTTTTATGTTTAGTTCGGATTCCGTGTTCTTATCACAGAATTAGTGAAAAGAGAAACAAAATTATAGTTTAGATAATCAATGCTTAAAGTTATTTATTGCCGACAGAAATAGCCAAAACTAAACAGTAATACAAACTCTAAACTATTTAAACAAATTGTAAAAAATGAATAAATCATTTAAAAAATAAAATATTAGACAATAAATCAGTTTTGCTCCAAATTTTTGGCTATATTTAAACAAAAAAAAGTATAATTCATTACCAATAATGCCATTAAGATAAGAAACAAATGTGAAAATCCAAATAAAGACTCTTTTAGTTTGAATTACAGGAATTAATTACAAGTGATGTCGACCTCAAGACTGGAGGAAAAGATAGTTTGAGTTCGAGAATCAAATAATTCTTTTTCTTAAATAACTCTTTGTCAGCAAAACCACAAAAAATGATTTAAAATACGAATACATATAGTTATGAACTCAATAATTAAGTCATTAATTATAAATCTTTTTATTGATTATATCATTAGATAAATATAAAAACAAATTTTAAACTTAATTACAATTTCTTTGGTTGTATTGAATGAAATATTTGTTTAAATTAAAAAATATTTATTTTTTATTCAACAGAAGATTCTTTAAACTGCAGAAAAATAGTAATTTTTAAAATGTTTTGTCATTACATGTGATTAGTTTTTAAGGAAATTAAAAATAAAAACATTTTTAAAAATACAAATGAATTGAAAAATAAAAGATTTTTGAACACAAACTAAGCGATACTTATCGTATGAATTGAAAGCCATTTGTGGGCGAAATCCAATTGAATTCAAAATAAGATTAAGAAAAAAAAAAAGTTTATTTTAACTAAAGATTTGGTTTTATTTTGTATTTCACTTCAAGTGGTTCGCAATGTTTGAAAAGTGGGCGAAATTTTAGTGAAAAATTGCATTTTATTGTTGTTTTAATCATTTGAATAAATAATAAATACATCAAAAAAATAAAAATCTTTTTTTTCTCCAAAACCATATAAATTGCAATTAATTTTAAAATAAAAATTTAACAAAAAAATTGTAAATTATTTTTGTTGTTAAATAATAATCGGTAATAAAATACACTTAAAAACTATTTTTCTTTCCATTAGTTTAGAGTTTTGTTTGAATTTTCCTTAAAATTGATTTTAATTCAAAACAAATTATTAATTCAATAAATTTGCCAAATATTTCAATCAAATCAAACGTCAGGTTTGCCTTAATTTGTTTCATTAATTCAATTTTAAAGCAAAAACTGAATAATTAATACTTTTATTGATTAAAAGGAAATTAATTTAAACTTTTGATTCAATTACTGACAAAAAGTAATTAAATTATTCATAAAATAAATCATTTTTTGCCTCAAAAATCGTTTCACTTATTCAACAACTTTTTCATTATTTGATTGATATTTAATAAAAAACTATTTTCTGTTTATTTAAATTCAAATACAATTCAAGAATTGATTGATTTTTCATTCAATTCAATGAATATTTGTCAACAAAAAAGAGAAAACAATTTGTATTTCATTTCAATTGAGTTACAAATGAATTAAATGTCGACAAAAAAATTAACTCCAAATCAATCGATAAAAACAATCTGAAGTTTGAAAGTAAACAAAAAGTTTTTATTGAAATCTAAACTTATTTTTGAATTAAATTTAAATTATAAACAAAAGAAAAATCTATTTTGAAATCAAATGAGAAAATGATGTAAACAAAAACAAAACATACCTTTGATTTAGAGCCAAAATAATATTATCTAAACTTTGAATAAGTTTTAACTTAATTTTGTTTCAAATGAATGAGAATTGAATGAAATTAATTGAATAATAAAAAGCAAAACCAAAACAAAACGAATAATTAGTTATTGAAAGCGATTAAAGAAACGAACCGTTTGTCGGAATAACTGCAAAGACATAGAAATTGTGTTTACATTCGGTTTGTGTTTTCGGTTCAATGAAAATAACGTTCAGTTTTGGGATTGCATTCCAATCAATGGACAGCCCTTTGCAACGTCTGGCCGAAAGACGTCACTCATTCGCCGCTTTATTACTGAATAAGAAACTCCTTCTTCACAAATGACGTAACTACTGGTTATTTGATAATTTAGATAACCCTAGCATTCATTAAACATATTCTTATCTAAATATTTGAGCTATGATTTGAATTTTTGTTAAGTTTTAGTGAAATTCTGAGTTTTTAAACTAATTGTTATATTCCTACTGATTAGAAACCAGTGATTAAGGCATTGTTTGCACAATAGAGGGATTGTATCGAAACATATCAATATAAATGTTATTTATTTTTTAAATATAATTTAATCTGAATGACACGAAAACTAGTTTTGGGTTTGTTTTTATGTTTTATTTAGGTATAACTTATGACTAATAACCAGGAACTTTGGTTTTCGAACCAAAATAGCAATGTCCTCCCAATTAAACCCCCGGTACAATCTTAACTTAAATCAAATCATAGTTTTAAAACTTTAACTTGATAATTATATGCTCAATAACGTAATCTTTAAACTTTGAAATATGAATCAAATTGAGTTAAGATATTAAAATTTTTTAAATTTTCTGTTTTGGTTCGAAAACCAAAGTTTCTGCTCATAACCAGAATTCGGCAAATGGTACAAGCTAGATATTTTTTGCAAATGCGCCGATAGTATTACTAAATTTATTCTAGATGTTTTTTTTAATCACTTGATCGATGACAAGAATAATTTTATTCTTAATAAAAATAACACCAATTTTAGTAATTTATTAATTAATTAAAAGTTTGCAAAACGTATCCAGCTAAGACTGTTTAAATTAATTAGTATTTGTTTTTTTGAATGTTCACTAAATCAAACCATAAAGCGTCTGTCTCTTTAAGACATAAGTTTTGAATTTACTTTTTCCTAATTATTAATAGCAATAAAATAAATCTTTTAAAGATATTTGTCATTTGTTCCGATAATTTAATATTTATTGTTTTATTGAATTAAATTTTAGATTAAAGACTGAATATTGACTTAATTGAGAAATACTGAAACAAATGTTAATAATATTGAGTCAAATGAAGCAATAATTAGTATTAAATAGCTTTAAGTATTTATAAAAATTTTTAATTTAATATAATTTTTCAAACAATAAAAGCGTTAAAAATAAATTAGAAAAGAATTTTGAAAAAGTTTTTTGAAAATTCAATCAAAAATGAAATGAGAATTCCTTCCAAATATACAAAGATCTGACCCAACCTTCTGAGTGCACCGGAAGGTTGTGGTAAAAGATGTAGAATTGGAAGGAAATATGGTATGCATTGATAGAACAACACTTCCATTTGTTGTTCGCGTATACCATCTCAAAAGTGGGAAACTTCCGGCGATGACACTCTTCCAGACTTCGAGTGGCATCTCCTGGACTGTTAGAACCCGAGTTGAGTTGGAGGGGACGGATAGTGAGGGTTGGGATAAACACCAATAATATCGACGTTTGGGCACTACTCGTCATTTGGGTCAGGACTGGAGTCTGGAGTCTATCTCTGGACTCTAGAGTAACCTCAAGTCCAGACCATCCCTGGGCTCTAAGGTGAGGTGTCTGCTCTGATTGAATTGCGAATTAAATATACTTTTGTTTTGTTTTTCATTTTATTACTTATTTATAAATTATAATTTAGTTCAAAATTCAAATTAATTTTTTATTTTATTGAAATGTTAATAAATTAATTCCAAAACTTATTCATTGAATTCTTTGGTCTAATTATTTCATAAAAACATTTAACTTATTATTAATTTATTTTTGAATTAAGATTTAGAAAACTTTAAATATCGACTAAACTATGAAATACTGAAACAATTGCTAATAATATTGAATG
>JAQFXP010000405.1:0-31283 GCA_034693685.1 Belba bartosi | reverse complement strand
ATTGGTTTTAAAATAAAAATTTTTAATTGTATGTTTTAGTTTTTTATAATTTTAACTAAAAAAATATTAATTTAGATTGTAAATAAATATATTTTTAGAAAAAAACGTTTTTATTCTTTTATTTCATTAATTTTATTTATATGAGACACGCTCATTTAATATAATTTTAAGATGTTAGTTTAATTTTGGTGTTTATGTAAATTTCGGAATTTCAGAGACAGTTATATAATATAACAAAAGAATAAATATTTTTTACAGTAATTAAAATTTAAGATTGTCAAAATCAAGTGTTTAAAAAATTTAATTTTAGATTAAATACTAATTTTTATATAATTTTATAAATTATAAATTAAATATAACGCTTGTTAAATTTAATAAACTAATACTAAAATGTTAATTTAATTAAGTAATTTTAAATTTAGTTTATAATGGTAAAATTGGTTTTAAAATAAAAATTTTTAATTGTATGTTTTAGTTTTTTATAATTTTAACTAAAAAAATATTAATTTAGATAATTATTTTTTTAAAATATAAATTGATTTTTTTTCTTAAAAATTATTTTCTTTTTTAATTTAATTTAATAAAAATCTCATTCTTTTGCGCAATAATTATTTTATAAAATATTTCATAAAAATGTAATCTAGTTTGTATCTATATATATTATATGTGTTTAATTAGCTAGATATAAAAAGTTTGCATATTTTAAACTAAAAACTAAACATGTAATTAAATTCAAATATAATTTTAAGTTTAAAATGTCAAGTAATTGCTTAAAAGAATTTTATTTTATGATTAATTATATATCAGTTTTTTATGTAAGAAATGTTGAGAAATAAATATATTTCACAAATAATTTGATTTTTAAAACTAAACATTTTTTTCACGATTTTGATTTGAGTCAAATTTTCAAAACTATTCAATTAATTAAATAAAAAACATTAAAAAATATAATTTATTTCAAACTATTTTTAAATTGTAAATAAATGGTCGAATCGTGATATGCGAGTAATTATTCTTTTAATTTAGTAATCGATTAAAGTTTCGAAAAATAACGTAATTTTCAAAATCTAAGACAAATTTATTACACAAAAGATCTAATGATATAATTTGTATTTAACTCAATTTAAAAGATGTTTTTACAAGACATTAGTGTTAGTTCATATGTATTCGCAAATAACTACTTGATTACGATATAAAGTATAAAGACAATTTATTTCCTAAATACTTTCAAACTTAATTTATGCTAATTTCCAAATGATTATTACACTTAAAATGCCAATCTAAGCATGATTAACAAGCGAGCTTGATGCAATTTTTAGAATAAAATAATTATTTTAAATGTCAAATTTATTGCGGCATATAAAATTATCTATAAAACTGACATTATTATTTTATTTAAAAAGATTTTCACGTTTTAAATATATTTTAACAGTACTTATGCTATTTGTCAATCAATAGTGAGTTTAAAATATTCCGATATTTAACGCAAAAAATATATACAAATTATATATATTTTTTGAAACACCGAAAAAACCGTTAATTTGAATACTGTTTAAAATATGCTAATTATTGGTATGATAATAACTAACTAACTTTTATTTGTATCGATGCCAATTTTTATATTTTTTCGGTGCAAATACACACACATCAAACATGCCGGTGCTCGCAAACATGCTAAATTAGAGTGAGAGCCAAAAGCATTTTATTAGTCGTTCGGAAGCTGTAGAAAAAATTGTGTTTAAGTAAACAGAATAATGTTTTAATAAATTTGCTTTCGCTTACTGTTTGACTTACAGTTTGTTAGATTTGTTTTTTGTATAAATTTGAATTTTTTTATTTGATTTATTTTACGCTAATTATGCGATTTTGTGAATATTTTCGTTTAGATTTTGCACGCATTTTGACACAAATTCTTATTATTTTTTTTATTTATAATTGTTTCAAATTAAAAAATTTTTAAATTTTTATTATGTCAAAATTGTTTAGTATTTAACTCTACTATTATTTATAAAAATAAACCTATCTATGTAAACATTTTATTTTTATAATTTAATTTAAGTTTTAATGTAAAATTTTTTTTATTAGTTATTAAATTATAATTTATTTTAAATTACAGTTTATTTAATTTTAATTTATAATATATTTTTAATATATTAATTTAATTTTTACAAGTTAATTATATATTAATATTTAATTGTTAGAAATTCAATTTATTTTTAGTTTTATATTATATTTAAACGAGTAATAATAAATAAAACATGCACACTTACAAAAATTTCTGTTTTATTTTAAAAATTTGGTAGTAAGATATAAAATTATTATTAAATTTTAATAACAGTTTATATTATATTTTGAATGTATTTTAATATTATTTTTCAATGTTAATATACATTTGTTAATATATTCTTACATGTTTAAACATTAAAAAAAATTTAATCTTATGGTTATTATAAAATTTAAATTTTATCTATAAATAAATAAAACATAAAACGGAAGTAATTTTTGAAGAATACAACCAACTCTTAAAATTATGCCATAAGTGATAAAACAATTTAAACTATAATAACAATTATTAAAAAAATAAAATTTAGTTTAAAATACAGCAATAATTTGCTAACCGACAGAATCGTAAGAATAAAGACAAATCCAGATTAGATAACATCTAAACCTTAAGTCATTAAAAATTCGGATTTAAAACTAAAACTTATATAACATTTAGATAACAAACCATATAATCAAAAATTAAAGGATATATTAAAAAGTGGTCAAAAAGGGGAATCATTCGTAGAAATTATAATAATTTTTGCTTTTATTTTACTCGTCGTTTTCATTAAGAAAAGAAAAAATTCTAAATTACATTTGAAATGAAAGTAATAATAATTTAGAGACAAAAAAAACGAATAAATCTATTTATAAATTGCTTTAAGAATTAATGGCAGAATTGAAAGAATAATATAATGAAAGAGAGAATTAAAAGAGTTATTTCCACTCATTTAAAACGCACATACATTAAGTTCCCGAATTAAATGAACTGGATACTTTTTTTTCGCTACTCTAATGAGATGTAAAATTCTTTTCTCTCTCTCTCTCTCTCCTGTCTCTCTCTCTCTCTCTCCCTCCCTCCTGCTCTCTCTCTCTCTCTTTCTCTTCTCTTCTCTTCTCTTCTCTTTCCTTCTCTTCTCTTCTGCTTTTTGCCGTTCATTAGAGCTCTACTGTTTGTTAAGTGTTTTTCTTCTCTATTGAGAATAAATTCTATAGTATTTCTCGAAATTGTTATACAAATCTCATATCATTTGCCACTACCGTATAGTCGAGAGGTCATCAAATTGTTTAAATGTTTTTTTTTTGCTAGAATATATAATTATTATCCAGATTATCTTGCTAATAAATGTTTTTTAATCGAGATTTTATTTATGAACTGTTGTTATAAAATGACGCCAAAAATGTTTTTAAATTTATTTATGAGATATTGCGCTTAAAAATTAAATTTGTGTTTAATTTCAGATTAAGTCAATTTATGTGTATTTAATGTATTTAACAAGTTTGAAACAAAATTTTTAAAATTACATTTTAATGTTTTAAAAAACATTAATTTGAATTTATTATATATTTTTGTATAAACACAATAAACTGTAAAACTAAATATTAAAATTCAAAACACATATCGCAAACACATTGTATTTGCATTGCTTTTGGATGTTATGACGAGATTTTGGTTTAAAAGTTTAAAAACAATTAAAAATAAATTAGTTAATGACTTAATGAGTGTTTGTAACATTTGCCCTTGCTTAATTACAGTCGATTGTCAGCTCACACATCAGCAATACTTTAAGACACGTCCGCAGCCGAGTGTCGAAGTGGTCGAAGGCGGCTCTCTTACCCTACAGTGCGCTATTGGCAACCAGAGAGGCTCTGTCCAATGGGCCAAGGATGGTTTTGTTTTAGGTTTGTACTAATTCTTCATTTTTTTAATTCAATTTTAGTTTGTTGCATTCGAACATTTCATTTTATTACATTAGCCAATGGTGCAGTTTATATTAGTTATTTAAGCAAGTTATATTGGCGCCGTTTTAAATAATGCGTTATGCTCATTTTTTAAAATATATATATAAAGTTATATATTTTAAAAGTTTTTTACTAAAATATTTGTCTTATTTGTCTTTAGAAATTATTTTATAATTAATTTTACTAGTTCAAAGATGTTGGCATACGTTTTAACTTTACATATTGTAATTGAGAAATTAAACAATTGTTGAATAAGTGTTTAGATTTTAGCAAGCTATTTAATTTTAATATATATTTGAAGATTTTTTAATTTAAATTACACCAGAGTTTCAGTAGTTAGGTGAATTTAACGTGGCCAATTTAACAAAAAGTTATTTAATATAGTACAATTTAACCCAATTTAGCATCAATTTAAATTAAAAATTTCCTAATTTTGATAAATAAAAATGCAAAAAATCCAAAATTTCAAGAGGGTAACTTTACACCAATGCTAGAATAGGGTTAATAGTTAATTTTTAAAATTAAGAGAATTTTTAGCTGACCATCCTCTTTTGAAACTCTAAATTATACGTTATATTTAATATATATTTTATTAATTATATTTTTATTCGATTTATGCACTTTTTTATCAACAAAAAAAATTTGTTAAAATATTCTGTTTTTCAATTGTCAATACTGTGCTGCACTGACAAAACTACAAGTGCTGTGTTGTTCAATAAAAAAATATATTCCCCCAATAGAAAACTTAATTATATAATGATTTTTCATGTCTTGACTTTTTACGAAAAATATGATTAAAAAACAATTTCAACGCATATATTCAGTCAACACATTTTTATAATTAGAAATTTTATTCTGATATACATTCGCTGTTAATATAATTATTATGTCATTCAAACTCAATATACTTTGCGATTATTAATTTTTATTCAATTTAGGATTTTTACTTCGATTTAATAGTATGCTAAAGGAAATATTTTTATCAGACAATATTATAGTTTATATATTCTTGTTTTACATTATTTAAATTAACTCTAATAAAAGCAGAAATTAAAAAATTTTTGATTGTAACTCGTACGTTTTTGCGGCTAATTGCTATGAGAAATAATTAACAATTTTCAAAATTAAAGAGATTTAGCTGATTTCCTCATTTTCAATCTTTGAATAAAAAATTTAAACTACGGTATATAGAATGTTTTATTATATGTTATTTGCTTTTACTTATTTGTATTTTTATAAATAATTAGGAATTTAACTAATGTAATAAATTTATATTTTATTTATTGAACCATTTAAACTATTATTAATTTGAAATTAAATTTTTCTAATTATTTTAAATTTTTATAATATATATAATTTCTAGGAATATATATATTTATTAATTAAATAATTTGTTTTATTTAATATCTTGTTTTGATATATCATTTAAATGTTTTAATATTATTGCATAAAATATGAATAAATTTGAAAAAAAAATTTAATATGACAAATATATTATAAAAATAATTATTAGATTGTGTTAGATAGCGCATTTTTTTGCATAATTATAGACTTGAAATAATTACTTTGTGTTTTAAGAATGTTTAGAATTTTTTAAATTTAATTTATTATTTTAGTTTAAAATTTAAACTTTAAATATATTGCATTTCAATTAATAATTTTAAGTAATATTTATTATTAAAAAGCAAAACATATTAAATTAAATTTATTGTAATTTACTTAGTAAATTATTACATCTAGAGCATTTAACTACATTAATAAGCTGAATAATTATTATGTTTTAATTTAATAAATCTGTAAAAAACAAATTTTAAACTTAAATATTTAAATTAATTAAAAATAAAATTTTAGTTTTAGTTTTATATTAAAGATTTACATGCTAATCCGACTTAAATCAGTACTAATTAGTCAGTTTAAAAAATTTTTAATTAATTAATTTGAATAACTTTAAAGTATTTATTTTAAAAACACTTTTTGTTTTACACTATATTAGCGCAAAATTTACTTAAAATTTATTTAAACTTTTTATTAATGATTTGAAAAATACTTTTTAATCTTTTTTTATGCAAATAATTACTGTTCACTTGAGAACACTTTTGCTTTTCTATAATATCCTATCAATCAGTTCTCACAATAAATTAGTTAAAAAACTAAAATATATTTTTCTCATCTGTTTTCGGATAAATATATTTATATAAAAAGAATAATCGACTAAACGAACGAATGAGAGAAAAAAATAAATTATTTTTATTTTATTTTCTCAGTTGAGAAAAATTAATTGGAAAAAGGAGCGAAAGGAAAGACGTGTTTCTCAAGAGAGCAATAGTTTAGTTGAGTTTTAGATATATTAATATAAATTATATTTGGGATTCAATTCCTGTCTTTGACTCAACTCTAAAGTAAAAATACATTTATCGCTAAATAATTTTCTCATCAATAGAGAATTATCTTTAAATAATTATAAACAAGGTAAAATCTAATTTAATAATGTGTTTATAGTTTTAAAAAATACTACATTCTATTTTACTACCAAGATGTTATTTAAAATTTAAGCGTTTCTGTATAGCAGTTAATGATAAGGTATATAAAATTATTTTGTACCTATGTACGTAATTTTTTAATATTATTTTATCTTTTAATAAGATTGTTTTTTAAGTTTGAAACAAGTTTATCTTGCAATTATTATTTTTTAGTAAGTTAGGGTATTATTTAGTTATTTGTTTATCTTTGATAAAATATGTAAAAATGTCCATGGTAAAAGTAAATATAAAAAATTTGCTTAATATTTAAATAATTAGATATTTTGCTTATATTTTCATTAATTTTGTTTTTTCCTCAAAAGTCTTCCATTTAGTTGTAAACTGTAATACAGTTTTAAAGAAGAAAAAAAGTGAATAATTTTTTACTATTTTTCATTCGCTTTTATACACAACTCTCTATTGGAATCGAAAAAAATGTCTTAAAATAGAAAATTATATTTTCTTCTCTTCCGAATTATTCGCACTGTTTAATGGATTTAATGGATCAGAAGATAGAGAGAAAAAAGTTTTTATATTTAATTATCTCTAAGTTTATGCAAATTTTTTCAACCAATGTCTTTCGGTTGCGGTTTTAGATTAGATTAAACTTTACAGTCGTTTGCGTTTAAACCTATCTATGAGTGATATATCTCTATTAATACTATATATTCTAAGATATATTAGTATAATATTAGTATTACAGTCTATCCTGAATATAATAAACAGCTTTGTTTTGTAAAAATCAGATATAAATCAAAATTTTATAATACTGTATATTTAAACTTGGTTTTTAGCACGTTGTTTACTATAAACGGGTATTCACAATAAGCGGGTTAACACTAAGCGAGATAGACTGTAATAGAATATAACAAACTTTTTTATCAACAAAATTGATAAAAATTGTTATATTTAATAAAAATAGAGATTTTGAATAATAAAAATAAATACTATTTTTGGATTTATGAGCCGAAAAAATACACATCAATTGAATCAATAATAAAAAAGACAAAAACAACAAAAATTCATCTATTATTCAAAATGCTAGCCATAGAACAACTACTTATGATCAGTATTGCTCGTATTGTCAGTATTACTCGTATTTATGGTTTGAAGAGTAACTTCCAGTGCTCTTCGGCACACATACTGTACAAACACCGGTGCTATTTATCTATGTATATGCTTGGTGAATTTCTAACTAGTTAAATCGATTCGAGAAATTAAACTTTTAGTAAAATATTATTAGATGATAGCGTATAGTATTTAAGCATGATGATTTATTTTTTCCAATAACTATTTTTAAATATTATCAAAACCAAAAATATTGGATTTTATATATATTTTTAACATTTGCTGTTGATTTACATCTCATCTGATTTACATTTATTTTTTTCTTCTGCTACTGAACTCTTAAACACCATTAGACTATATAAATATTTATGAGCACCAAGAGGTTTGCCACCCGTACTGGTGTTCTTTACTTAGTCTTTCTCCATATCTACGCTAAGCCCTAAGTATAAAGATTTGGAATAATTTTGGATTTTTTTCTCAACAAATCAATGCTTTCAATATAATGTACGACTACTTAGTTTTTTAACCCAATAGTTGTGGTTTTGTTTAGATGAGATTTTTTGGACAAATTTTATTGATTAGTAAATTATTTTAGATTTTTTTATGTTTAGATAATTTTTGTTTTAATTTGAAATTAGATTTATACAACTTGTTTTTTATTTGATCAGGAACCAATTATCAAATACTTGCAGATTATTATCAAATTAAAATATTTTCGATTTAATTGAATAGAAATTATTGATAATTTGGTTTTAGAAATGTTTTTAATTATTTCCTGTATTTTAATACTATTAATAAATTGTAAACTTTAATTGATTTGATATTAAAATTAAATTTTAAGTTAAACTACATCTAAATGTTTAGTATGTTCCTAGATCATTTAATTTGATTATATTCACTTATGTCCATTTATTTAGGTGTTAATATATTCAAACAAAATATATTAGCATGTTTAATTTTTTATTGCTAATTAGATACTGGTTTAAAAATAGTAATTTTTTATTTCATTCAAACTTGCATATTTTACAAATATTTAAATTAGTATAAAATTACGTGAATTAAAGGCTATTTTACATACTGTTTGCATTACAGTAATAAAAAGACATAAAATTATATACAAAAAAAATATTAAGGAAAACATTTGATAGTTGTATCGACACACAACTCGACTTTAATTCAAAACACATCCAAACCATTTCTCGAAGGCATTGATTAATTTTGTTTCTCATAAAAAAAACTCATTAATTTGTTTGTATAACAGAATAAAAATCAGAAATAATTATCACAAATAGTAAAACAACTTTTGCTAAGAAGAGACATATATTTAAGGGATAATAAAAAAAAGTAGAATTTTATTCAATAATAATGCGCCGAAAACGCCAAACGATAGAAAAGCATAAATGATGACTAATTCTGAAGTGCTTTCGGGCTAATGGAGGAATAGAATAGGAAAATAAATTTTTATTTAAATAAATTTTTATTTTTCTTCACTTCTTATTATTAACTCTCTTTTCCAATCAGTGACGAAAATAAAGTGAATTTTTTCGAAGTTGAAGATTCTATGCCGAGAACTAGAGCCCAGGGATGTGCACAGGAAGACTGTGCTGTATGTAAGGGTTTGGAAGAGAATAAACAGATTTTTTTTTATTTTGCAAATAGTGAACGAATTTCATAATCAAATTTTGTGAAAAATGACGTTAAAAATAAAATAAAATTTATTTCAATTTTTTCCTCTTCTTGTGATTTAGGCTTAGAATCTCTATCTGAACCGAATTTGTGTTTTTTATTATTTATTTAAATATTTTATTTCTTTTACAATAAAAATATTCTCGAGTTTTGTGTTAAGAATTATTCCGAAAAAATATTTATATTTATTTAATTTGTGAAAATTTTTTTATACTAATGAATAGAATTTTAATATTCTGTTAGAAAAATATTTTTTTAGTTTAAATATGAAAATAAAATAAAATTATACGATATTTTGCAAATATAAGTAAAAAAATTACAGAATATTCTGCAAATGTATAATAAAAACTATAGAATATTTTGCAAATGTATGAAAAAAAATTACAGAATATTCCGCAAATATTTATATATTTTTAACGAATAAGATAATTGAATTATAAATGCACTTAAAATAAACATCTCATTGAAAGCTTGCTATCAAACGCAGTGCACAGGCACTCAATCGGGTGCCGAAAATATCTCAATTGTCTCATCTGTTTAAATGCGAATTCGAAAACTGGTTGTCCACTCGAGTCATGTCATTAGCAGTGGTAAAGTACCAACCATTGGCTTATTATACGGCCATTGATGGCATCTTATCTATGTGTTAGACAACTTCGAAAACTAAATAATTTTTACTTTCGTTCCTAACCTAACTGTGCGCTCGAAAACTACTCACTCTCTATATTCACTCGCTCTTCTCTCTTCCCTGCTCTTTCTCTCTCTCTCATTCTCTCACTTACTCACATTCAAACTGTAGTCTATGTGTTATTGAAGTGCCGGTGCTTTACATCACAAACACCGACAAACAATTGGAATCCAATATTCAGTATAATTACGTCAATTGGAATCGAAAAATTTGCGGAAAAAGTGTTTTATTTTTCTGTTTAGTCTTTAGTTTAACCATTGATTAGTTGATGTGAAGATGAGATGTGAATTAGTTTTTTAATTTATATTTCAATTCTATTTACTTTTTTTGCTTGCTAGTTATAAATGAGTTTTAGTATTTGTTTAGTATTTGAGCATGTTTAAATTTTATGCATTTTGATGTTAATTTTTTAAGTGTTTGAATAGTGTTTTCAATTTCAACATTATTTTTAATATTTGTTTAGTTTTTAGACACTATTAGTTAATTAGAAGTTTTTCACTAAAACTGTATTTACATTTAAATATTTTAACATGCTAATTAGTTTTAGAGATATTCTTCACAGAATTTTTTAACTATAGACATGTTTAGAAATATATTAGAAATTTTCAATTTAAAAAAATAATAATTTTCAAATTTTTTTTTGCAAAAATAAAATTTTGCATATTTTATAATTTGAATATCATTTGAATTTTAATATTTTCGAAGCGGTATACGTCGTCACCGCTTGAACAGAAAAATCAAATTTATTCATAAATTTGGGAAAAACATAAAATTCCGATTTGTTTTTTCAACACTAAAATTGATATCAAGAGAGTTATTCCAATAAGAAATGTGATTGAATTGTTTGATTCGATTCCATATCTCACTTATTCGTTAACTCAAAACCAAATTTATTTCTGGAATTAAATTCAAAGCAAAAAACAAATTCTTATTATTATACTTATGCCAATAGGAATAGTAAAATTTTGTTTTTTATAGTCATAGTTAGATTTTTTTATTATGCTTTAATTTAGAATGTTTATTTACTTTTATACAGCACATTTAATATATAAAAAGCTTATATCTGCAATTTTCTAAATTATGACTAGAACAGTTCAGATACATTGATTTTGTGTGTTTAGTAAATAATTAAAATAGTAAATAATTTAATTTAACCAAGGTCTTTGCACTCTAAAATAAAGTTTAAGTCTATTTATTATGTGTATTTAAATTTATGTATATTTAAATTTATTTTTAATTTACATAATTTTGACTGGAACATATTTATTAATGCATTATACTAATGTTTAAAATTTTTGTTGTGGTGAAATTAAAAATATATATTTTAAATTTTATTCTATTTAATAAAAATAAACAGAGCATTCTATAATTTAATTTTATATTTAATCATATTTTTAAAAATTTAATTAAAATTAATTTACGTGTTATTAACAGGCTTATATATTACAAAAGTATATTTGAAACTTTATTAATGTGTCTAGTACAGTATTATTAGACATGATTAAGTATGTTAGATCAAATATTTTTGCCACGATTAATTTAATCACCTTGAAAAAAAACAATAAATGACCTATTACAAATGAAAATCGCAATAAACTATATAAATAAAAATTTCAAAACTCTTTTATAGAATGACCTTAATATTGAATGTCAACCGAATCTCAATCTTATCATTCGATAAACGTTTCGCTCATTTATCTTAACTTTTATTTTGTTCGAAAAAAGTGAACAAAAATGAAAAAACTATAAAAAGAAATCGGATTTAAAGCTCGAAAATCCTGTCAAAAATCTATAGTCAATATAAAGTTTGATTTTATTCTAAAAGTCTAAAGTATTTTATATCTAAAGTATATATATTTTGATATTTTTAAGAAAAAGATATT
Organism: Belba bartosi; assembly: GCA_034693685.1. Lineage (NCBI taxonomy): Eukaryota > Metazoa > Arthropoda > Arachnida > Sarcoptiformes > Damaeidae > Belba > Belba bartosi. The sequence continues at coordinate 19,434 of JAQFXP010000405.1, read as the reverse complement.
TCTGTCGAAAAAATCAACGCTTTATTTCGAAATCATTCTTACAGTCGATAAACAATTTTTTAGGTTTTTGTCTCTTTGTTCAGACAATTATGAAAAATGACTAAAATATAGATTTGATAATAGATTGACAAAAATGGATAAATATATACAGAATTGCAAATAAATATATAAATATTTTTTGATGTTATTTGGATTCTTAAAATGTAAATAAATATTTTAAATAAAAACCAAATAATTTATAAATTTTTGCAAAAAAATAAAACTTTATATTTTATCATGCAAGTTTAGAAAAATTATTTTAAACTGATTAATATAACAAATGCTCTTGCTAAATTTATTTTATAAACTGTATATTTAGTAAAATATTACATTTTCATACATTTTAATAGTTTAAGCAAGTGTAAATATATTTTGATGATGCACAATCTATATATTTATTGTTATTATGAAACATAATAAATATCTTAAGAAAGTAAGAGTAGAATCAGTGTTCCAGACGAACAAATCAGAAGTAAAGAGCGCCGGAAATGGGATGTGATCTAAGAAATGACACCACATTTGCACTACTTGTCTTTTGTATAGAAAAACTGTAACAAAACATATCAACACTAACCGTATGAGTGAGCGAAGTGCACAAATAATACAGACTAGAGTCCGGGTATTTCTACCCACGCTATTCAGTCAATTTCAATTAATACCATATTTTGCATAAACTTATACATTGTTTGGTTTACACATTAAAAATCTATTGTTTAACTTTGATAAAACATATTTTTTATTATCTTTATCAGATATTAATCTTTTTTGAAAAAAATATTTTTTTTAATTATCACATGTTGCATTTTTTTTTAAATTTAGTTTTTTTTAATCAATAGTGTTTTAAAGTTTTAAATTTAATATCCTGTATTTGTACACATTGTTTAAAAATAATGTTTTTAAAATGTCTATTTTCATAAAGTTAACATTATATTTTTGTATTAAATTAGGCAAGGCGGTTTAGCTTAAACTGGGAAATAGTGAACCGAATTGTTGGGTTAGTGTCTAGTCTAATAAATTTGAAAGAATAGAGCGAATAGTTTATATTGAAAGATAGATTTGATGCACAGAAGGAAAGAATAATGACATCGGAGAGTGAAAGGCAGAACAAATATATATAAGAAATAAACTCTGTTTGCAGTCAATGTCTCGCTATTTCCGTTCAATTCTTACGGACAACAAATCGCCTGTTTTTATAGCTATGCATAACGTTCTAATTGTATACAAGCAAACGAACATGCTATTTGCACAGCAATACACAGCAATGCATCAATGTCATTTTTATTATAAAAAATTTTTAATGGATTTTTTTGTATTTAAAGTTTTTTTTTCTAATAAACATAATTGCACATTTAAATTTAAACATTTGTTATATATTTAAATAGTAATAAAATTTATTTATTTAAATGTGTCCTGTTTTATTAGACATATTTTGCACCTTTAGCAAGCATAAATAGTTTAATGTTTCCAAATGGATTATTTTAATAATAATTATTTTAAACAAATAGAATTAATATTGTTTTCTTAAAATAAACATTTTACTTTTTTATGCCTAACGAAAGTGTGAGTCAAACATGAATTAAATTCAATTATAGTTTATATATAAATAGTTTTGTTGTATTAGAAATAAAAACAACGGTTGAGAACACATCCATATGGTATGGATGGAGGCATAGCTACATTTTTCACTCTCGTTGTAATTATTATGTTTTGTTTACAACCATTTTCTTGTTTTATTGAGTATCATAAGTAGTGTCAGTTTTTTGTCTATTTTTTTCTATTCTATTCATTCTGATTATTATTGTCATTGAAATAATGGCCCAATTAGTTGCACTACTGGTGCTTAAGAAAGTCGATAAATACTATTTTTATTACTAGGGACCTCCAAACGTCCAAAAATATAATATGCGCGGTAAAAGTCGGGAGTATCAAAAATATAAAAATATATATATATAATAAACTCAAAATATACATTTTTAAGGAAAAATATATCTATCAGTTAAGTTTTGTAACATTTTAAAAAACAAATAAAAATTAAAATATAAATAAAACACAAAATATTGATTAAACATATACTATTAACCGGTCATTTACAGACACCTGCGTTTAGATAAACATTCCGAGAGTCTTATGATATGATAAGAAAATAAGCTTTATCACTTGTTTTTCATGTGCAGTAAATTATTAATACTTTTATTTTAAGTAGTGTTTTGCCTAAAGTGATTGAAAGTATAAATACTTTTAATTTGAATTTGAATTTTAATTTCGATTTAAAAACATTTATTCAAATCTATATTCAGTGAAAATGATATTGTTTTGTCTAATGTAACTGAAAGTTTAATTACTTTTAATTTGGATTTTAATTGCGATTTAAAAACATTTAATTATATTTTTTTTGAATAAAAATATTATTATTTTGTCTAAAGTAACTGATAGTAAAATAATTATGTATTTTGCATTGTATTTATATAAATTCAAAACTATGTTTAATCTTTATAATTGTATTCAAGATTAATAAATTTTTAACGTAATTTTTATTGTTATTCGAGATACTCCCGACTTTTGCCGCGCATATTACTTTTTTGGACGTTTGGAGGTCCCTATTTATTACACTATTGATATATTAATATTAATTTAATTTATTGATAGATTATGTTATTATTAAAATGTTGCAGGTGGATTTTTACATCTACTGTACAATGCATTGTTTTTAAATGTACGATTTGTTTTACAAAATTATATTTACTTCAAATTATATAATTTAAGTAAAACAATTTACAAACTTATTATTTAAATTTATAATATATGTAGCTTGATAAAATAATTAATTAATTATTAGATATATTATACATAAATAAAATTTGCATACAAAACTAAAGCTATTTAATTTATATACATTTATTAAAATAAGCTAGCTTAAAGTATAAAACTAAAATTACTATAGAAATGTTTTAAGAATATTAATTTTTAGCAAAAAATAAATTTGCACATGATGTGTGGATATAGTGCGGTATTCTATCTTATATTAAAAGTTTATTTTATTTTTATATTAAAAATTTTTCTGTAGCTTAAATAATATGAAAAACTTTTTTGTTGTCTTTTTGTTGTTTGTATTTCCAATATAAGTAAAGAATTTTTCATTTTCTTAAAAACAAAAAAAAACTCTAAAGTCTTCACAGAATTTATGTGAAATATACTCTATATTATGTGAGAAAACAAAGTAAAAAAACATAAGAATTCGCTTTTATTCTGTTTCACTAAACTCTAAACACAAAGAATAAGAGAAAAAAGTTTATATTCTTTTCGAAAGAAAAATTGATATTTTCTGTTCACTTCTTCTTACTATTCATACATTTAAAATAAAATTTATTACTTTTTTTTTTCGCTTATATAGTATTTACGATTCATTGCTATTTTGTGACACATTTTAAGTCATTTTTTGAGTTTTAAATATATTAAAAGTCATTTTTTAATTTCAAATATATTTTTATCGATATACAGTCTATCCTAAATATAATAAACATTATAGTTCTGTAAAATTTGTTTACTATTAATTGGAATTCACTATGAACAATCAAAGTTTTATAATATATTTAAACTTGGTTTTTAGCAAATTGTTCACTATAAGCGGGTGTACACAGTAAACAAATTAATACTAATCGGAATAGACTGTATTATGAAATTTAGTTTGTTTATATTAAATTCCGCTTATAATGAACAAATTTCACAGAACCTAGTTGTTTACTATGTCCGGTATAGACTGTGATTAATTCTCAAAAAATTTAAGTTTTATTATCTTTATATAAATTATATTCTTAGAGAATCCGTTATATATATACAGTATATAATGCAATTAAAATAACTTTATTTTTGTTTAAGTATATAATTATATAATTTAATGTAATTAAAATATTAAAAACAAATTTAATGAATCAAATCCAAACACTTTATAAATAAATTTTTTTTGTTTAACTAAGAAAAAGCATTTTTCTTAAAAAGCATATCGTTTTGAACGCATCGATGCGTTTGAGATCGTATTTTGAATACAAATTATCTCTAATGTTATGAATTACAAAATGCTTTTATATTAATTATGTTATAATTTGGCGATTCGTATGAAAGAAGTTTTTAATTTTAAACATTTTTTGCTCTTAAATTCATTCAATGGAACAGAAAATTCGCTTTTATTTTAGACTCAATTTTTCGGTTTAACTAATTGTAACTAATTTATCATTTTTATAGTTTTTACAGTTTAAATGTGTGATAAATGCTTTTGTTTATATTAACTCAAATTTTATAATTAATTTTTTAGTTTTTTGTTACGTTTCGGATGCAATACATTCTTTATTTGAATTTATTTCAATTATAATAAATTAATAATAAATTTCAATTTTATTTGTTTTTAAAATTCAGGTTTTGATCGAAATATTCCGGGATATGAAAGGTATGAATACATAAATAAATTTTTTTAATATTAATATTTTGTCAAATTTTTTAAAGTAATTTAATAAAATATTTTTTATTTAATTAAAATAAAATCAAAGTTTTCGAAATGTTATTCAATAACTGTTATTAATTTTGTATAAATTAATAAATATTAATAAAATTGAAATAAATTGATTAGATATGCGATGACAGGCGATGCCAACTCCGGAGTACATAATCTACGGATAGTAAACGCCCGGAGCGATGATAATGGAGAGTATCAGTGCCAGGCAAGTTTTAAATTTAAATTAAACATGTAACTGTTTATCTTAATAATTATAGTTGCATAATTATTTCTAATATAAAGTTTTAATAAGATCAAGTTAATATTACACACATATATACATAATATACATATAAATTGTGATTATATTATGCAATTAATTGTATTATTTATATTTGTATAGAAGTTATTCAATTAATTTACACAAAACTATCTAGTTAAGAAATTAAAAAAGCAAATTTATAGGTTTATGCAAAAATTTTACTATAAATCAGAAATTTATCTAAAAATATCAATGACAATTTCTTATAAACAAACGAATTTGTTAACAAAAATAATTGCTATCAATAGTAGTAATAAATTATGATTTATTGAGCGCTCATTAGCAGTGATTGTTATTATGAACTGAACCGAAATAACGTGTGAATCGAACCCTTTTTTCGTATGAAAGCTAATTTCCTACAATGATAAATGAATGCACACTAATGTATCAAGCTCATTTCTCATTAAGGTTAACGTACCGGTGCATCTATCGTAGTTCCAGGCATTAGAATCACAATTTCCTATTTGTTTAGTAAAGTATAAAAATATTGTCTTGTTTGAGATGAGCCACTAATACCCTGTTCATAATAATAATAAGTTATATAGTTTAAATTTATAAGTTTTTGCAATTAATTTTTTAAATAAATATTTTAGTTTAAATTTTAAAAATAAGTTTACAAATTTTAAATATAAAGATTAGATCAAATATTTTTGAATAAATATATTATTTTATTTTTAAAATTATTTAACAATAGATTTATCTTATTTATACATTTAATGTAATTTTGTTATTGTATAAGTCTATTGAAGATTTATATCTATTTTTGTCGCACAATATCTATAAATATATATCTCATAATAAGTAAAGACAATCAGATAATCAGACAATGATTGTAAGGCCAGACATAACAAAAAACTGTAGAAAAGTTGTTATCTTATCCATCGATCGCTTGCAATACGAGTCTTATATTTAATTAATCGCTAATTCAATGTCAAAGAACATGTATCTCATTGTCATTGTTTGATTGCTGTTGACGGCACAGGTTGGTCCCGGCGCTGGTGGCAATCAACCTATAAGAGCGACGACCAAACTAACCGTTTTAAGTAAGTTATGCAAAATTTTATCTTTTTAAATTGTTATTTAATGCGATTACTGCAATATTTTTGAAAGTATTTCTGTTTAAGTTTTTTGTAATTTATAAAATATTTTTGAATTTAAATTATTAACATGTTCATAAATATTTTTTACTATTAATTTTAGTTTAGGTTTAAAAATATTTTTGCTACAATTTAGATAAATAAGTTAAATAAATACAGTCTATCCCGCTTAGTGTTAACTGGCTTATTGTGAAAACCCGCTTATATTAAACCCGCTTATTGCTACCAAACAAGTTTAAATATCTTATAAAATTATGATTGTTTATAGTGAATTCCAATTTATAGTGAATGAATTTTGCAGAACAGAACTGTGTCCTATATCCCGGATAGACTGTACTTGAATACATTTTAACTTTTGAATTACTGAATGATTTTTTCTATTCAATTATTTTTAAATATTTTGTAATAATTAGTCGAATTTAATATATTATTATATATTTTGTTAACTTTTTCTAAAAAGCATATTAATGAATAGATTTTCTTTTTGAGTAAAAGCATTCTTGGTATAAAAAATGCATTATTAGTCAAATATTCTTTAATCTATTCAGTATTTAAACTAAAAGTTTGAAAATAATTTGTTATTTTATTTAATGTATAAAATTGTTATTATTTTTTAAGTTTTTGCTAATATTCTGCTTAAAGAATAAAAATGAAGAATTGATTCATTCAAACATTGCATTCATTAGAATAGGCTTTTAGTCGAAATGTTTGTTCAGATTTAATATGAAATAAAACTGTAATAAAGTAATCAAAAAATGATAAAATAAATCAGTTATAATTTTTTTTTCACTTAAATAGATTCCAAAAGAGAATATTCTTTTATTTTATACAAATTTCCGAAAATATTCTATATTTTATGATTCAGTGAATTAGAAAAATAAAGTTTAAAAAAATATTTCTTATATTTTATTTTTTAGAGAAAATATATATTTTCTAACATAAAGACAAAATTACAGTCTTTTCTATTGAAATAATTTTCTAAACATTTTTATTCTTTTCTCTCCATTAGAAGAAAAGCCATTATTTCTAAACATTTTTTGTGTTTTTATTTTGTTTAAATTTTTTTTTAAAATACAGTCAAAAAGAAAAAAATAAAAACCAAAAACCACTTTAATGTTAAAAAATCGCTATTAAGTGAACTTTTTTTAAAGTGAATATTAATATAACTTTTTTTTAACTTTATTTTATAAATAGAAATATAAACTAAAATAATATTTCAACAAATTTCTTATTAAATATTATATTATTTTGTGTCTAATCTCTAAATATTAAGTAATCTATGGATTGAGTAAATGAATCAATGAATCAATTCTTAAGTTTTACTTATTTTTTCCTATTCTTAAAGATAAATAAATATGTTTTTGGTTAAAAAAATAAGTTTGCTGAAGTTTAGAGTTCAATGAACTTGGTTAGAAAAAATATTTATTCAATATCAGTTTTATTTATTCTTCAAGTTCTCTCATTGATTGATAAAAAGCAATTTTGATAGAAATGTTGAAATTTTTAAAATTTAATTTTAGTTGAAGTTCAAAATTTAAGTATAAAAATAGAATTTAATGATAAATATATTTTATTATAAATTTTTTAATTTAATAAATATTTAGTTAAGTTCAAAATTAAGAATTAAGACAAAAAATCTATTTATTAGTTTTTAATGTTTTAATTAAACAAAACTTTTAAAAAATTAATTTAAATATTGTAATAAAATTTGTAATAAAAATAAATTTTTTATTTAAAGCTTATTAGATAAAACATTTTTAATATATATTTAAAATTATCTTGTACATTATAGTACCACCAACCTTAATTGAAATTATTGGTCATACAAATCAAACTCAAATTGAAGTAAAAGAGGGCCAGACGTTAGACCTGGAATGTTTGGTAACGGGAGGAAAGCCTTCTGCCCAGATCAAATGGTTTCGCAAAAATGTCGAATTAAGAACAGGTATGTATCGAAAAATTTCTTACATTTAAGATGATAAATTTTTGTGGTTAATTTAATACACTTATGTGAATTATCTGTAAGTACTTGTAAGTAAATGTTACTAGCTCAAACAAATAAAATAAAATGTCGCTAGCAAGTTTTGGTAAATTAATTAATAATGTAAAAAGCAGATAATTTAATAAATTTTTTGATTATATTTGCAAGTTATAAACATTTAGTGCACATTAATATTTAAATAAAATTTAATTTGTTTTGAGTTTCTAGGCTTGAAATTCAATTTATTATAGAATTTTAGATTTTTTTTTAATAATAAAAGCTTTTATTATATAATTTTATAACAATTAAAGCTTTTATAATACAATTATTTATTTGAATAAAAGCTAATTTTTATATATTTTACGTAAAGTTTTCAATAGTTTATTCAAGTGTAAGAACTTATGCGGAAAAAAATAAAACTTCATTTTTCACATTATTTCGACGTTTTATGAATTTTTGTGATTAAACTGATTAAACGCTTTTGTGAAAAGACATTAAATAATTATTAGTTTTTTGCTTCTATTTTACTGTTGAATAGATTTATTGTTTGCAAAATAACTTATTATAAAATTTATTAGAATATGTATAGCGAGAGATGAGATGCAGAATATCGATCGAATAATTTATTTTATTATAGGATTTAATGCCTTTCACTCTCTTTACTGTATATTCATTAAAGTTTTTTATTTCAGATTTTTTGCCTTCACTTAAATGTTATAATATAAGGGAATACTCAGAGATTATGTGTCAGAAAAACCTTTTTTATCGCTTAATACTGTATTTTATATCTAAAACAAATTATATTTGTGCTTGGGTATGCAAGATAGTGATTAATATTTAATAAAATTAGATAAATTTTAATATAAAATGTCAACAGACTAATTCTAAATTAAAATTAATAATTCTATTTAAATCAAACAATATTTAAATTTATTTTAAATTTTAACTTTACAAATTTATCGTGTAATTTTTTTTAAACTAGCAAGATTATAATATTAACAAATATATCTGAGTTGATTTTGCTATTTGTAATTTTATATTATATTATAAAAATAGCTTGCTCATCAGTATTTTATTAATGTCAAAAATAAACGGCTTTTTGCTTTGTTTTCAATGGCTTATAAAAAGGTTAATATGCGTTAAAAGTTGTGTTCATTAAGAAAGGCTTTAATAAGCTTTTAAAGCGTAACGAAAAGCAGAGATAAAATAATATTACAGTCGAGGGAATCGTCAGATTATAAAAACTTTTTATTATTACTATTATTATTATTATATAAATCTTTTTACTCTTGAATTAATTAATCTTAAATTTAGTTTTAATCTTATTTTGCTTTTATTTATTAACAAATTAAATTTTAATAGAATTAGTTTAGCATTGACCAATTTTTAAAAATAAATTTGAAAACATTGTTACATCAAACTTTATTGTTTTTTGAAACCGCAATTAAACTTGTTCAATTGAGGCTAACATTATTATTGCAATAAATATATTAAACTATTTAATTGCAAAACAGCATAAAATTATTTAATAGTCTGTAAATTAACTTTTTATTAACGTATTAATTATTCATGCTAGACAATAAATGAACAATATAGAAAAGTTTTAAAAACATTTTGCTTTTGTTAATCAAATTATATGAATAATTTGGAATTACACAAAATTACACATTTTTAGTCCCAATGGAATTTATACCAAAAATAATGGAGAAATAGAGTATAAAAATTTAATAAAAATTTAATTTGTATTTTATTAGCAATTCGAGTGATCCAGGAATTAAATTCATGTTTTGGTATATTTTAAATAGAATTTAACATAAATTTTAAGCGAAAAACATAAGTTTTTAATCCTCTTTAGAATTCTTATAAATAAATAGTATTTGTGTTAAACAAAAATCTATATTCGAATCAGAATATTCTTAACATAGTTTATGTGACAGAATATTCTTGTTTTTCATACAAAAATATTTGTGTTTTTGTTCAAACAATATTGAAACTAATATAAGAGTAACTCAAGTGTAAGAATTTGTTTTGTAGCTAGCCTATTCTAATGTTTTTTCTTAGTGATTCATAATGTAATAACATTTTCATTTTGTTTATGTCAATCAAAAAATATTCTTTGAAAAGATTAGGCATTTTTTTCATTTGAAGCGATTTTTACGCTAAAATAAATCCCCTGGGTGATATAGCTTATTATATTTTTGTTTGAGTTGTGCCATATAAGACACGGCCCAGATTTAATCAGCATGTTTTTAGTTCAATCTGCTAAATTTTTACATGTTTGTCAGTTTAATTGATTTTAACTTATGTAGGATGATTAAGTGAAAGTGTTGTCTGCATTGTTTGTATTTTTAACTTATTTTTATACTTTATATTTGCATGTTAAAATTGATATGCTTATTTTCTAAACAAGTTTTGCAATATTAGCTAGAAAATGAGTTATTTATATGCTTTGTGAAATTTATTTTATTTAAAATATATTTTTTATTTAAAAAATGACTGAATATAAATAAATCCAATTTGAAAAAACATTACATTTTTATTTAAACATCAGTTAAATGTCATTTAAGACATTAGAAAATCTTTCAAAAATAAATATCTAAATATTAAATCAAATTTTGAATTGAAAAAAAATATAATAAAAAAAATTTTCTTATTAAAAAATACATTTAAAAATGCTTACATTACAACTTAAGAAATTTTGCTTAAGCAACAAATATATTATCAAAAAAAAAACAAAACAAAATATAAACAATTTAAATATATTGCGTACTTAAAATAATCATCAACTTGTATAAAACGTAATTTATATGAATTAATTAATTAATGTATGTATAGACAACGTAATTTATTATTTAAATTAATTAATTAATATTTATAGATAATGTGGTAGTGAAAGAGCTGCCGCCGGGTGCCGACAACGAGTTGAGCCCAAATGGTCACCCGGCACAATCGACTAGTGTATCGAAATCAACCATCTCAATTCGGCCCCATTCTGAAGATAACGGTGTCGTCTATACGTGCGAAGCAGTACACACAGCCTTATTAGCGCCTATGAGAATCTCGTTCACTTTATCAGTGCTATATCCGCCCGGTATGTATCACCTTGCTCATCTATTTATTTTGTTTATTTTATTCACTTTCCACTTTCAATTTATAAGTATTTTAAAATTATTCTTAAATAATATATTTTAATAATTAGTATTTATTTAATATTATTAATTTAATTAATTTGTACTTTATTTCCCAGATTAGATTTAATTTTAATAATTCTTAAAATTAGTTTGCTAAATCTAACTTGACAGCTAATTATTATTATTATTATTTTAGTTTTATTATTTATATTTTATTAATATATTCATAAATATTTATTTATTTATTTTATATATTATTAACTTAAAATTTGACAAGATAACTAATTTTTATTTTTATAAATTGTACTAAAATAATATAAACCAGTAAATATGTAACATAATAGAAATGAACAGTACAAGTAGTCATAATTAAATAGTAGATAATTATTGAATCAAATATTATGTTAATATGTTTCTAAAGTTTTGAATACATTTAGTTTCAAAATCCAAAGTTTGAATATTTTCGAAACCAAATCAGACATTAATTTAGTTAATAGTATAGTTCAATAGCCTTTAGTAAAAATTTCAACAAATAATTTAATCATTAATTTTAATGAATGAACGAAAATCTCTATTGTATTGCATTTCTAAGAGTGCGAAATACGGACTGAAAAATAAAATTCAAATTTATTTTTCGTATATTAAATACGATGTGTTTAATGATAGAGGCGTTTGGCAGTCAATCATAATTAAAATTAGTTTACAGTTTAAAAAAGTTTTTTGAAATTTTATGTTTTGCAAAAATTGATCGGAACAATAGAAACATATTTTCGGATTTTTCGTTTCAAAACTCTTTTTTGACTTTTTCTCCGATTTGATTCATTATTCACATTTAATTAATTAAGCGCTAATTAATTGTTTGAAAATTGATCTGGTTGAAAAATCAATGCATATAAATGAGCAAAAATTTTGATATTAAACTAAAGTATATTTTTAAAAATTAAAAATACCTAATTAACAAGCAAGTTTTATTGAATTCTAATTTTTTTAAAGTTTACGTTAACTAATAATAAGTTCAAAATATGTCCTTAAGAGAAGTCCAAAATCTATAACTAAATGAAAACATTTAATAGTTTATACTTTATATCTATTTTAGTTACAGTTTGTATTACATTATTTTAAGAGAATTTTGGTTTTCGACCAAAAATAGCAATATTGTTGACATCGAAATGTTTGGAATATTTTTAAAATGAATAATTATTTTTTTAAAAATAAATTAACTGTTTTAATATTTCCTGTTAATATTTATGTATTTAGCAACTGACATTCTTATGTAATGAATAGCAAAAGTTATAAATTGATTGTATTTATAATTACTATTAAAATCTTAACTTAAATCAAAAAGAGAGTTTTAAAACTTGAACTTGATAATTATATACTGTACTTAATATTGCAATTTAAAAAAATATGAATCAAATTGAGTTAAAATATCAAATAAAATTATTTTCTATGTTTGATCGAAAAAATTTTAACATAATTTTTAATAAATAGTAAATTTTAACAAATTATACGTTCCTTACTAATTATCACAATAATAAACATATTTAATTAAAACATAAATTATAATTTTGAAAAATATATTTAAATTACAATTTATCACAAATACAAAAACTATGTCAAACAATAGGACCGCCAGAAATAACGGGGTATACAGAGGGAGAAACGGTACGAATGGGCGACACATTAACCCTAGTGTGCAAATCCCTGGGTGGAAACCCTCTGGCTCAATTGGTCTGGTACAAAAATGACGAAGAGGTCGACTTCTCGTTCACGACTACAGCCAACCGACAATCAGCTAATTCGCATACATTCGTTGTCGACGCTTCTGACAACAACGCCATCTATCGGTGCGTCGGCTCTTCGGCTATCACACAAACACCAATGGTCGCTGAGATAAAGTTGCAAGTGCATTTTGCACCGGCAAAAGTGGTCATTAACGGCACCAAAGAGGCGAAAGCCGGCGATACAGTGACGATGACGTGTCGGACAGAGCGGAGTAATCCGCCCTCAGAGCTCAGTTGGGTAGTGGACGGCCGGCCCGTCAGCGCCAGCAATAGTATAACAGCTGATCCGTCCGGCGGTTGGATTACCGAGGCCAATGTTACCGTTAATGTAACCAGCCAAGATCGAAACATGAAAATGTTGTCTTGCTACGCTATCAATCAAGCGCTGGGTGAAACTATTGTTGAGACGGCCGTCCTCAATATTTTATATGCGCCTGATCCTCCCAATATTTTCGGTTATACCGAGGGTCATTCGATACGAGCAGGCACACTTCAGCGACTGACGTGCGTGTGCCACGGTGGCAATCCACTTTGTGTGCTCAAATGGTACAAGGGCGAATCGGAGATCACCCACGCAACCCAAGTTACTACCAATGGAAATGTTGTCTCTAATGAATTAGGTTTGCGTTAATTGATTTGTTTTATTTGTTTTTGTTTTGTTTTGTATTTTGTTTTTAATGTTTGCTTGTTAATGTTGAAATTTGTATTCAGGTTTTTGCTATTTCCTCATTAGTTAATGAATTTTGTTTTTTATTTATGATTTACAGTTCAGAGTTATTTATGCATAAAAAGTTTACTTTGTAGTGCAAATTGTTTGTGACAAGTTTTTATTTAATAATTTATTTTTTATCTTATTAGAATTAAATTGATTAATGCAAAAAAATATTTATATTATCTTAAAAACTAATTTTTAAAATTTAGAAATTAATTTTGATTAAAATAATAAATAAAAATTTAAAACTTAACATTTTTAGCTAATTTTCTTGAAATAGTGTAAAATTTTGTTCTTGTTAATTTTAAATTCGTTTTAACGTTTAAATAAACTTAAATTGTATTAAATATTATTTTTATATTATTAGCAATAATTACCAAAGACTCAGACAACGGGGCGGAATACCGGTGCCAAGCTAGTAACTCGGCAACTATTGAGCCATTGATTGCCACTGTTCAATTAACTGTTCATTGTAAGTCAAACAAATACAATAATTAACGTAAAACGTTTTTGCCATTATAAATTTAAATTACAAATATAAATTATTTACATCAGTTCCACCGTCTGGTGTATACATAAAAATGAGCCCGAAACAACCTAAATCCGGCAGTCAGGTTGAGCTCGTTTGTGAGACGGGTAGTTCAAACCCCGAATCAGTAGTGACATGGTGGAGAGATGGCTTTTTGTTGAACGGGCACCAAGATGGTATTATTGATGGCTTGTATGGGGGTAAGACGACTAGGAATATTCTCAAGCTCAATGTAACCAGTGATGATGATGGCTCAGTTTTGACTTGTCAAGGTAAGTTTTGATTAAGCTTGGTTACTATTATACTATTTTAATATATTAATAAACTATTATACTATTAGATTTCTTATCAGATTTTCTTTTAACTTGTACATTTAATGACTAATTGTTTTGAATAAAGGTTACTGGTTTAATTTTGTTAGTTAGTTATTTTCTTAACAGTGACTGGCTGACTTTATTATTGCTGTGATGTCAGACATATTAGTTTTTTAAATGTTTTATTTTACTATATAATTATTTAATAAAATATATAATAATTAAAATAATTTTAAATAATAGCAACGAATCGAATACTTCAACAGTCAGTACACGACGCGACAACTCTGAGCATACAATGTAAGCAATTTTTAAACCGTTATTTTTTAATTTCTATTTGTATTTAAGTAAAAATATAATATTATCTTTATTTTTCAATTTTGTTTTTAATGTCTTTCTATAAAATTTTAGTTTTAAAATAAGTTTTTTATAAACAAAAAAATTATATTTTGTTGGTTTTAGTTCAAATTTTAACTTTTTATTAATTTTAGATATGAAAGTAAATCGTAGATAAGGTCTAAACAAATTGATATTTGAAACTAATAAACTAAGAATAACATGTTCTAGCTACAATTTTAAATAGTTAATTACAGTTGATTAAATAAAATTCATATCTTAAGTAAACAAAAATAATCAAGTACCATTGGACCAACAAAAAAAACTATTTTTATTTACACAATGACCTGGATCTTCCATTAGTCCATAATTGTGTTAACCTAAAATAACAGCATTTTTGTGAACAATAGCGTTAATAATAACATTGGTGTTTATGTTGAGCCCTAAGTGAGTTCGTATTGATCCCTCATATCAGGCGCTCGCGAGATGTTAACATTTATTTTCAGCCAGGAATTGAAGACTAGTGCAAAAAATAGTCGCATTTTATAAGCAAAAGGAAAAAATCTCTTTTCTAGTTCAACGAATTGTTGGATTCTTTCTCTTACCCCCAGTTGTTGTCTACAGAATATTCTTGTTTTTGAAATAAAGTTTAAGAATTTTTTTTACTTGAGTTTTGGGTTTAAGTTTAGTTTTTTTTAATTCTGAAAAATATTTCGATTTTTTTTGTCTTTTAATCTCTATTTGAGATAAAAGAGTTCATAAATTAAGTTATGAAATGACAAGAAAATAAATTTATTGTCTTTGAAATACGCAATTAATTTGATTAGAAAACAGTATTTTTTATTCGTTTTTCTAGTCGTTTGCCTCTACTCTCGACTCCACTAATCATTGGCTTAAAAGACAGTCTTTTTTGTTTGAATTGAGTTTAGATTTAATTATTTTCAAATGGAATAAAAGTATTAGTTTTCTGTTTCGATGTCTCTCTCATCTATTTCCAAGTTTTTATTTAACTTTTTATTTCGATGTCTTGTCTGTCATTAGATTTGGGAAAAAAATATTTTTAACTTAATTTAAATTTAAATTTCATTTTTATTTATATTTTTTATTCAAATATTCAACATTTATTTTTAAAATTAAATTAACTTGATTACTTGTGTGGTTGTGTACAGTGTAAAATTATAAAACGTTTTGAACAGTCTGTACATTGAACTCAAAAAATTAAATTAGATTATATACATAAAAAATAAGATAGACATGTTAAAAAAATAACATTAGTATATGCTTTGTTTAAATATATCATATTAATTTGCATTGATCATTGTTAATTTTCAGACGCACCCGAATTTCTGACCTCTCCGTTAACACAATTTGATTTAATCGAAGGCCAGTCGTCGGCCATAAACCTGACTGCTAGAGGAAATCCAACTCAAATTGAGTACAAATGGTCGCGTCAATTGGACAATGAGCAAGCTGGTTCGGCCGGCACCGGTAGTCCAGTGATCGATTGGACGCGATTTTCGAGCGCCGGACCAATACTCAACATATCGAGTGTCTTGAGAGCCGATTCCGGTGTCTATAAACTTTACGCCAGCAATGAGTTGGGCAGTAGTGAGACCGCCGTTAAAATTAATGTTCAATGTATGCGAGTTTTGGCTTAATTTTATACTAAAAATTTTTTAACTAGTTTATTTATATGAAAAATTAGATTTAGTTTAAAATTTTTAAAAGTTATTTAAATAGTTTTGTAATTTTATTATCAACTAAACTTGTCAAGTTTTTAAAACTAAATACTTGAATTCAAATAGACCCGGCACAAATCCAACATGAGCAAATGAACGAGCTGGTTATGGTGGACGAGTCATCGAATGCAATGCTGGAGTGCAGTGTCGACGCAAATCCGGCGACAGAAGCGACGATCATATGGCGCCGAAAATACCGAAACGATTCAAACGCTTTCACAACCGAACCGATCGATTCGATGCGAATGCGAAGTACCGTCGAGTCGGTCGACGGCGCTGGCAGTGGCCGCCATAATGTAAGATTGAAAGGCACCTTGGTCATTTACAATGCCTCGCTAGAAGATTCCGGACAGACGTTTGAATGTGTGGCCAATAACGGTGTCGGCGATGCGGACTCAGCCGTCGCTACATTACTTGTTTTACGTGAGTTTACAAACTTTTTATCAATTTTTTATTTTTGATTTATATTTATTTTATTTTATTTTTCGAAATTGATATTTATTTAAGATTTTGAAAATTTTTTATTTGTTCTATAAATATATGTCAATATTAAGTGTATTTTTATCCAAATATCAGATTTCAGTCAATATTTGTTCAATATTTTTGATATTGAATTTTAAAACTAATAATTAGAATGTAGTGAGCAATCAAATATCGGAAGTATCTAGTTCAATTTTAGAAATTTTTATTTTTAAAAAATACCAAGATGTTTAGTTAAAGTATTATATAACATTACTTCAATATTATATTAAATTATCTTTCTATTAAAGTAGTTAGATAGATTTATATAATATTTAAGCATTTATATCAATTTATTTGTTTGCATGCAAGTTTTTGAAAATATTGTTATACTTAAACAATTGAATTCGTGTTTAAAAACATTATTTATTATACAAAACATTTATTATCTATTTATTGAAATATAAAAATTTTATTTTATCAGATAAACAGTATTTTTTACTACTGTTTAGAATATTTTATGTATTAAAACCTTAATCTAAATGCGATAAAAAATTTTGTTTTACTTTGAGTTCAGAAATACTTAATTATTGTTTAGAGTAAAAAGTAGACGAAATAAGTTTTTGTTTCTGTACTTTAGTATTATTTTAGTATTTTTTCATTTCGATAAAATCTGCACTACTTTTTCACTTAAACAAAGTGAAAATGTGATAAAATTGCATTATTTTCATTCAATTGTTTAGATTTCTAGTGTTTGAATACTCTCTCATGAATTCAATGCGAAAGTAAATGTGAGAATAGATTATCAAAAAGTTAGGAAAAAGTGTTTATTTTAACGAATTTAATGCACAAAACAGTGCGAAAAGTATTTATTTTTATTGATTTTACAGTTTATTCTTAAATTTTATTTTTTTTAATATTTCTTTTTATTCGTAAGAAATCTATTAACAAAAAACATAAAATTTAAACTTAAACTAAATGTTTATATTAAGATAAATTGTTATAGTTAATTTTATAAATTCCTAACTATTCTTGATCAATTCTTGCTTGAATTTCAAATTACAATCTATCCCGCTTAGTGTTAACTTGCTTATTGTGAATACTTGCTTATAGTAAACAAATTGTTAAGAACCAAGTTTAAATATACAGTTTGTACAGCTTAGTGTTAACCAGTTTATTGTGAATACCCGCTTATAGTGAACATTTTGCTAAGAACCAAATTCAAATATATTTTATAATTTTAATTATTTATAGTAAATTCCACTTATAGTGAACAAATTTTCCAGGACCAAACTGTCTACTATATCCTATAAAATTTTTATTGTTTATAGTGAACTCCGTTTATAGTGAACGAATTTTACAGAACAGAGCTATTTACTATATCTGCAATAGACTGTAATATAATATTTTTTACAAATTATTATTAAAATCTAACTATCGTAGTAAATAATTTTAATTTTAACTTGTACAATAAAGCATTCAATTTTAACATAAAAATATGTTTGATACAAAATTTATTATTAAAGGATCAGTGTTAGTTTTATCAAGATTAAAAAAAGTTAACTTAATTTAAAAGGAGTTAGATATAGCACTTAATTCATATTGATTAATTTTAGCGCCTAGCTTGCAATTATTTTGATCAAGCACTAATACTCAAAGTTAAAACTTTGAGCGGGCAAAGGGATTAGCTGGTTGTGCTCGTTGTTTATGTGGCTAAGCTCTGCCATCAAAGTCTATTTGTCCAGTAATTCCTCGTTTAGTTGAGTTTATTATACGCGTCGACCGAATATCGTATTGTATTTCAATTCTTATTCTGTCGTAGATTTTAATGCTTATAGAATGACAAATATAATTAAGTCGAATGTATGGCACAAATAGATAGACATCATCGGAGAGGAGAGTATGTGACGGAATGATAGTCCGAATACGAATGTATTTCTATTTGTTATTCTTAACTATAAGATCGTTCAAATCGATTAAGAAATTGAAATTTTTCTCTAAATCTAATATACACTCGAATTCCGATTCTGTCCGCGTCCATTTCTGTCAATATTCCGATTCTATCCCTCAATTTCAAAATCCATAAACCATTTCATATTGACTTAATGTTAAACTAAGTCCATTTCTATCAAGTCCATTTTTATCAATATTCCGTTTTTATCTTTTAATTTTAGAGCCATTTATATAATAAATCAATACTATTTTTAGTCCAATTTTGTCAACATTTTTAAACTGTAAAAAGTTTTAAAAATTTATAGCAAAATCACATGTTTTTACATAAAATAATTCTCAAGTTCTTTAACATCTCTCTCAACTCCAGAACTATTTTTGGTAAAATTGCAACAATTTGTTTGATAATAATTTAGCAAAATTTCAACACTTTATTACTAATAAATGATTACTGTAATCCTTCACAGTTTATAACATGTTCTTAAAAAGCGAGGTAAATTCAAACTATATTAAGTGGCACAAATTAATTAAATATAATTAATATAATTTATTATA
>JAQFXP010000404.1:0-31300 GCA_034693685.1 Belba bartosi | reverse complement strand
TAAATTATAACTTATAATATGAAAATATTATTTGAATTAAACTTTAGAAGAGTTATAAACTTTAGAGAGGGAGAGGGGAAAGATAGGGCATTTTGAACTTATATAAAAATAATTTGATTCTTGTATTGCTTGATAAAATATAAAAGAAAATAGTAATATGAGATTAACTACATGCAATTGTTTATTAATAATAATTTAAACATTTTATGCATTGCACAAATGTAAAATTTCTTCGGAAAGTTTGTGTCTAATGACAAAATTTTAATATAACTTAACTTTTATTACATAAATATTTTATATTTCCGGTAGTTATTCTCAAGTTACAACCCTTTCCTATCCTACTCTTATCAAAAATTTTATCTTAAATATAAGTATTTGACACAAGTATAAAATTAGAGTTACTATAAACTCAATATTTATTCTAAAATAAAATAAAACTTTTTGTATAATTAGTTCAAACTTTATTAAATTTAATACAATTACAAAAAAAAATTAGAATAAAAGTAAATATTAAGACAAAAACTAAATAGAAATTGAGATTTCATTTTTCACAGAAAATATATGAATTATTAAAAATCTCTAAAAAACAAAACTTTAAACAAAATCGTAATTTAAGAGATATTTAATGAAAAAAAAACAGAGAAAAACAGAATTTTAGAGACGAAGAGAAGAGTAGACTTCAGAAAAAAAATGTTGAATCGATAGAAAAAAAACAAAATAGAGAATCGAATCGAGAAAATGCTTATTAAGAATCAGTAGAGAAAAAAATAAAACAGTTCTCACTTTAAGTTAAGAAAAAAGAGTTCACTTTAGGTACAATTATGTCGTCAATTATTATATTTATAATCGAAATATGCATTTATTAATAGGCATATAATAGTCGCCACTCAATAGGCATAATCACTATCAGATGTATCGCAATAGTCATAGTCGTCGTCGTCTACAGTTCGCGCACAACGTAAACCAAATTTGTTGTTAGCGATCAAGTAGTCATTGAGACCGCATTCACCGGTAAAGTCCAATAAACTTTGCGAAACAAATTAAATACAATTATTAAAACAATTTATAAAATTACTCATTACTCTAATTACTGTTAAAACTCAACATTAACTGCTTTTAATGGCTGCGGAATTAAAACGATTATTAAAACTTTTTTTGGTATGAGATATGACTTTTTAGTTAACTATTGATTTAGTTTTAATTTAGTTTTTTCTCTTTTTTTGATCAATTAATTACTTTGGATTGTTTTGTTGAGCACTTTCTTCAGCCACTAATAGTTCATACTCTTCGGCCGCATACCGGTCCCAATCAGACATAGTTAGTCCGTCTTCATCACGACTAGAGGCGAACGGATCTCTCTGTTCGTGATCTAAGTATTTCTCTAAATTGAAGAATGTGTCGAAAAATACGGGCGTTAGTCGACACCGCTTTAGGTCGGATAACGAGATTTTGCCCGACTCTCGCGTTCGGACTAAGTCTAACATCTGTTTGTGATAGAAATTTGTGCCAAAATTTAGTTTCGATTTATATTGAAAAATTACTTTAAGTATGCATATAAACAAAATGTGCCAGTTGAAAGATCAATCAAGTTGACTGCTAAATTCTTCACAATGTTTCGATAAATTAGCTAAAATTTCGAAATTTTGGATTAAACCCAAAAATAAGAATTTTACAAAAAAATATTTTGTTATTTCTGTTTTAAAAATAAATTTCAACTAATATTTGATAATTTTCAATCAATTTCATATTTAAAAACTTGTTTTGACCTACAAATGTAAGGCATATTTTAAAAGTAAATATCGTATCCAGCTAATCTCTTTTTTACTGTTTAGTGACTAAACTTTAGTCAAACAAAATTCCTAAAACAATCTATCTTAGTCTAACAAAACTAGTTTAAAGTAAACAAATAATTATAACTCAATTATTGGAAATACTGTAAATATGAGTAATAATCGACCGAAACAGTGATCCCATACCTGACACAAACAATCATTGAACGGAAGCGCTTCGATACCAATCGCTTCCATTCGCTTCATCTGTTCGCTATAAAAATATTCCAATTCATACATAGCTATTGAAAAACAGAATTAATTAATTAATTTGTGTTAAAAAAGTTTATTTTAAAAAATAAAATCGAAAATACATAGAAAGCCGTCGCCGTCCAAGTCCATACACCTGAACCAGTACTCTATAGAGCGCGGGTGGCGTTTGTCCTCTTCAGACAGTAAAAACCAGACGTATTCCGAGTACGACATCAGACCTTCCTTTCGGGTCTGACCCCGAGTGACGGCACCACTAAATATGCGGTCAATCATTCGCGAAGATATTGCTATTAAAAAACAAATTTAAAAATTTAAATTAAAAACATTGCAAGGTGCAACCTGCATCAAATAAAATACCAGCGTCATTGTGCCGGCTCAGATCATTTTTACTAATATAGAGGTCGTGGTCTTTATCTAATTCCCAAAACTTGCAGTAAATGACATAAAAGTGTTCGTAAGAAAAATAATCAGTTATTTGATTGATGTCGTCCTCCTCTTCGAGTAGAGACACGACTTGCAAAAAGTTAGACTTTTTTAGTTCGGGTAATGTTATTCTACCCGTCCATGACTTGTTCACACAGTAGTAGATCCGCGCTATCACTGTATGCACATAACGCGAATGAAACTCCTCGGCCTCTTTGAGAAACGCGAGGCCAGGATGTGTGTCAATCACGTCCTGAATCATAGGCGCAAAGTCTTCGGGCAATAGATAATTGCGTTGACCTTCGGTCAAGATTTTGAAAAACCGCGAAGTGTTGTCATAACAGCCCGATATGACTCTATATTTTTAATGTAAATACGAATAGATATATAAAAATAAATCAGAAGTAAAGACAAACATAAATCAAATCCCTATCCAAATGATAGGGAAAACGAATGAATTATTTATAGTTTTATATACTTTTTCCAGTAGTCAACGAACGCATCACAGCTAATGACTTCCCTTTTTCCATTCCCGTTCCCATTTCCATTTCCATTACCGGTATTTATATAATCGCTATTAATGCTATTTTTTATGACCGCCCGAAACACCGGTTCCTTCCAATAGAGGGGTAAACCTACTATTTTGAGAATAGTTGCAAACTCTTTACGTCCGGCTATTTTGGCCGGAAAGCGGTCGAAAACACTCGATATTCGACGTATTTGTGTTTCCACTTCTTGTGATGAATAGGGTCGACCTAATGGGTAATAGAATTTTGGCAATTGGCCGGGTGGACAGGGGCCGGTCAATGAGTTGGACCGGGAGAATCTTCGGTTTACGATTTCATTCTAAAAACAATATTAAATTTGTCAATAAATACAAAATAAAACTTTTGAAATATAAATATAAATAATATTATATAATAAGTTACACATACAGTCAACCATATTCAAAAAGGGACACGAATTTTTCAATTTAAACAAACTTAAAAAAAGTTTCGCTTGTACATTTTATTTTTAAACTTTTGTTTTAGACAAAATAATAATTATAATCATATTTAAACTTTTCAAGTCTAAATTACAAAAGTTTTTTATTTTAAATTTTTATAATCAATATTAAACTTGAGTTATATGAATATATAAATAAATATTAATTAGTTAATTTAAAACTTAAAGTCATTTAATTTATTTAGTATTTTAAACTTTTGTTTTAAGTCAAAATAATTTACATAAATTCAAGTTTAAAAATAAAATATTTTTACTTAATTTAAGTTGAATAGCAAAACAAATAATCATTATAAATATATTAATACAAGTTATCCTTTCATAAAATTTTATTTAATAGCAAAATTCATGTCCCTTTTTGAATATGGTTGACTGTAATCTAGATCACTTTAAAACTTTAATAATTTAAAAGTAAATAATCAAAATTAATAATTAACAAAACTTTCAATTTAATAATTAAAATCTTACGACCAACACTTTTGGTATTTGATTATAATTTATCTTTTAACTCTTATTTAACTGTTTTTAACTCTTTTACATTTTATTAAAACATTAAAAAATATTCTTGTATAAAATTGTTGGTTTATAAACAGATATTTTGAATTAAAAAAGAGATTTCTAAATTATATATTTGTACAGGTACAATTATATTCAATTTTTAAACAATCATTTATAAATACATATTATGTTTTTAATTAGTAAATAATTTATATTAAGTCAAACGAAAAATAAGTTAATACTCAATTGTTTAAATTAATCCAGGAATACAATTAAAGTCTACCTACTCTGCTATTAATTAATTAAAAAATTTTTACTTAATTATCTTTAGCTATAAGTATATAATACAATAATTTACTCAAATAGCACAATTCTAATAAATATTATTTTAGAATTTAAAAATTATGTTTTTATAATAATAAAAATCTCAGAATTTTATCAATAATTTAAAATAAAAACAAAGTATATCATTTGTGTGGGATTCTAATTATAAAATAATATTTATCAAATTAAGCAATACATAAAACTGGCCTCAATTTCTTGTGAGAATTTAGATAGAATTGCTAGTTAATAATATATTTAAATTATTAAAAATGAGTTTATTATTTATTAACTTTAATTTACATTATCTGATTAAATACATTTAATTCTGAAAAAAATTATTATTATATTATTTATATACAATATAATTTTGATTTTAGCAATTGCTTGATACTTTAAAAAGCTGTTGCTTCTAACATTAAAACATTGTCAATTAATGCAGTAATTTTGTCTTACTATAATTGAAATTTATTATTTGTTAAAATTAGAGATTGAGAAGGGGGGGATCAGCCAAAAATCCCCCCAATTTTAAAAATTGGGATTTATTCCCCCCTCCTAGCATTTGGTCCGCGAAAAGGTAGCATATTGGTCTAGCGTGGCCTAGAGGGATAAACGCGTTACTCTAGTGCTGGAGGTTGTGGGGTTGCGTCCCACCACAGACTAATTTATTTAACCAGCTTTCACATTTATATATGTATTCGAAACGGTTTTCCAGAAAAACCTGCTAATGTTGATGGAGATGCCAAAAAAATTGAATTGAATTGAAAGGTAACCCCCCCCTCGACTTTTTGCCGGCCGCCTTAGGCGGCCAACAAATTATTCGGGTTTTTTGATCAAAATTAGGAAATTTTTTGTAAATTAGTGCTAAACCCGGTTTAAATTCAGTTAAATTAACTAAATTTAGTTTAAATCCAGTTAAATTGGGAAAAATTTCATTATAAATTATTGGGATTTTTGAGCGTTTTTGGAAAAATTTCTCCCCTGTATTCCTTCTAGGTTTTTGACCAAAATATTTTGAAAAATCCCTCCCCTGATCCCCCCGGATCGGTCGACTTTCTCAATCTCTGGTTAAAATTGATATTATCCTGTATAAATATTGTTATATAATAATTTATAATGTAGAATAAAATTTATTTTCAATATAAGCTATAATAAACCTAAGTTTCATAAACAATAAATAAATAATTATTTAAAAATTACAACCTTTAAAAATTCTTAAATTATATTTATTATGAATTTTAATTGCTAAA
Source organism: Belba bartosi (assembly GCA_034693685.1). NCBI lineage: Eukaryota > Metazoa > Arthropoda > Arachnida > Sarcoptiformes > Damaeidae > Belba > Belba bartosi. The sequence continues at coordinate 25,764 of JAQFXP010000404.1, read as the reverse complement.
TTATTAATGAAATATAAACTTAGATACAGCATAAACAACTCGTCTTGTATTTCAATTTGCTAGTCATTAATTGAAAGTAATTACTAAAAAATTCAAAATCTTATTAGCCCTCAAAAAGCTAATAACAAACGGAAATGAAATATTGAATAAGTGTTACTTCAAAATATATATATATATATATATATTATTATTATTATTGTCTACATTTCGCCCCGAATGGCTAACAAGTAGTGTCTTATTTTGGGTGTTGTGTTCTACAGTAGACTGCTTTCAGTCTAAATATTCTGCACTTTATTTGTTGTATAGGATTTTCAGTCAAATTAAAGATTTGATAAAAATATTTTGAATAAAGATGAGCGGAAATGAATTAAAAAATACTCACAATTATGAGACATCCCTTCCGTCTAATTTCGCCCGAAATTATTACTTTTTGATAAAAATTTTTAATTTAATATTTTATTTTTACTCAATATGTTTAATAATAAAATAGTAAAATTGCTAAGTTTTTAAAAATAATTTTTAATTTTTAAATTTAATAACTATATATTTGGCGACGTATGAGTCAGACCAATAGACTGAGCCGTATCTGTGGAGTGATGCGAGAGGAGTGGGCGCCGAGTAGTATCTCCGGTGAGAAGAAGCGGTACGAGACTGAAGAGTAGATACAGTTTCAGTTGTCTGTTGACCGATAGTGCGCTCAGAGTTGAGGCGAGCGATCAGTTTGTCTTTAAAATAAATGATCTGAATTCAACTGATTGGTAATGAGCTAGTTTAGAAAATACATTTTTTAATAATTAAAATTGTTCAATTTTCCTGTAATTTAAAAGTATTTTGTATAACACTTTATTAAATATTATAAGAGTTTTCTGTGTAAATTTAAAAAAAAATTAATTAATTTTAATTATAAAAAAAATTATTTCCTAAACTAGTGATGTAATGTCATGTAGTTAACAAAATATTTAATTATTATTAGATTAGCGCAAATGTATATCTTAGAGCACTGTTAGTCAGTCTAAAGTATAGTCAACAACTGTATAACAATTGAAACATATATTCGCTGTAATGTAGAGCTATTATAGGCGCAGAATAAACAAGTTCAATTTTATATAGATATGCCGTGCTAATTGTAAATTAGAAATAATTATAAAAACGTTTAAATTATAGTTATTAATGAGACATAGTTTAATAACTCTATAAATCTATTAATAACGACTACTTCATTTTAAGTTAAATAATTAAATATGTAAAAATTTGTTAAATTTGTATATTAAATTATCTTGAAAATTATTGTGTATTTTTATAATTGACATTTATTATTAAGTATAATATTAAAAAGAATTAATTATTTTATAATATTTTAAGAAGTTTTATGAAAAATTGTTTTTTTATCGCTAATAGTAATTTAAAATACCTAACATTTAAATTTGTTAAATTAAATATAAATTTTATAATCTATACAAAATTATGTTTAATTCTGTATATTGTTTATAACATGTAAATTATAGCTAAATAAATTAAAATTAATTAATTTAGAAATGAATGTTATATTTTATGTTGTGTCAGCATAAGAGTTTTCAATGCATTTTATTAATACTAAACAAGAATAATTGCTTCACTGCATTACAATAAAGCTGTCTTTTGGCCACAAGTTTGAAAGTAGACTAACAAGTAAGATTAATTAAAAACTGTTTTATTTTTTAACATCGAGTCGGGCAAAAAATTGAGGAATAAAACTGGCAAAAATGGAGAGAATAAAAATAAACTTTAAAATTAAATTAATATTTAATTCGGTTAACAAACGCTTTAAATATTATTAAATAATTAAATAAACAAGCATAATGTAAAAATGTGAGAACTACATTGTATATACCAGCAAATCTGATAATAACTTATTTACAATTGAATTAAAAAATTTCAAATTAAGTCAAACAAACAGAGAAACTAGAAATCGAAAGAAGTCGTAAATTAAGTTCAGATAATTAGCTTTCAGTAAACTTCTAAAACTAACAAATTATCGTAAAATACATTTTCGGTTCATTCAATGTCGACAAAAACATTTGTCTGTATATTCGCTCACAGTCTAAATGTCAACCGAATTAACTTATAAAGCATATTTTAATTTGATGTTTGTACTAAAACTTAATATCAAATATTGACAATTAATTTCAATTTCAAAGCTATGCAAACGTATACAACAGTACAAACGTTGAGAAGCAGTGGGCGAATGAAAATTATAATTATTCTTATAACTGTTTTTTTTAAATAATAATTATTGTTTTTATAATTCAAATAACTTTGATAAAATATTTTTATAGTTTTGGCATATTTTATTATAAAATATGTCAATTTTGTTTCAAAAATTCAGTTTAGTTCATATTTAAATTTGTTTGCACTACAATATACAGTATATATACAATATATAGTTTATGAGTTTCCTCTAACAAATAGAGATCAATGTTTTATATATTATTTGATTACCACTGAAAGTAAAAGTTTTGAATACTTTTAAATACTTGACTTTATATTAAAACAATAGAATAAAATGAAAAACAAGAATTGAAAATACTTTTAAGTGTTGTTGTGAAGAACATAGAAAATATGTAACAATAAATTGCAATCACTCTTATGTTTGCCGATTTAACAATAACAGGGTTGGCCAAGATCGATAGTATAGCCAGGCACTATTTATTCGCAATATTTCAGAGAGAGTAAAATAGCCGACATTTTTGCTATTTAACTCATTTAATTCGATTCAAATTCCATTTTATTTTAAATTTATTTTATTTAAAAAGGTTTAAACTAAAGCTAGTTCCAATTTAAAAAATAGTTTTTTAGTTGAAATCAAAAACAAAAAAATTTGTCAACCGCAAAAGATACCGTGGGGATAATAAAAATATTTTGGACCGAAACTCAGTAGGTTGAAATACTAAATTTTCAGAATTAAGGGAATATTTTGATTATACTGTACTTCCTTGGATTACCCTGAACAACAATATGAAGCAAATGAAGGGGTGTTTCAAAAAATTGAGTCAAATTTTGACAAATAAATCTCAAACTTATAATCGATGGATCAGTGCGTGGGTTGGCTTTGAATTTACATTTATCTCAATTTTGATTATTTTTTCTTTTAATAACAGCCGAAAAAACTTATTTTTCAAATTTGTTTTCAACGTTTTTTAGCCAAAAATAACTTATATTTAATTAATTTTTGATTTATCATTAAAATCAACGTTTTAATCAAAATAACAAAAAAATAGTTTAATAACAATATTGTTATCTCTTGTGATTGAAGTGAGATTCAAGCCATCAGTTAATACTCTTTGAATTAGTTGACAGCGAATAGCGAACAGCAAATTGAATCAAAAATAATTGTATTTTTGAAAATTGTTTTATTTATTTCTAAGTCACGTTCTGCACACTTACCGAACAAAACTATAGGTACTTTTAGTTTGTTCAATTCAAAATAAATAACAGCACTGAACACAAACCAAACTCAACCAACTGTTACACTACCCACGCGCTCCTCCATCGTTGCCATCTCTTCCATCTCTACCGTCTCTGCCTTCTCTCACATCACTTATTACTTTTCATTCACTAAAAGTTGATCCGTTTCTCACTATCTTTAGATGAGGAGAGAGAGCAGGAGAGAGGGAGAGGGAGATGGAGAGACGCGTGTCTGTGGTCTGTGTCTGATGAGAGACAACTCCTCCTCACGAGAAGACGTGAAGTGCCTTCTGTTTAACGATTGGTTTTAGTGATGGCATGAGTTTGAGTTCTGATGTATTGAAAGAGTACTGATGTCTGTCTGATCATCATTTGGCCAAAAACTCAATCCGTTATTCAAACTCAAAAACTATTAAAATTTTATTTTTTAGTTTTATTTCTTATGTAAGCCTTTTAGAGGACTTGTATTCGCCTACACTTTTAATACATTACTGTCTTAAGCATAGACTTTGAATGATAACCACTTTTTAAAAAATTAATTTGTTATGTGTTGAGCCATTTGCCCAAATATGAACATTAGTTGCGTTTTTATGAATGAAAAGTTTGTGCTCAGAGGCTCTCCATTCAGATTAAACGATAATAAAAAGTGTAGAACCGCTTCAAGGATTATGATTATAGTACTACATGAGGCTATCCTCAGCCAAACCATTAAACTTGATTTGGAACACAATTTATTAGAGATTAGCTTAAGCTCACAAATACAGAGTACAGATATATTCTAACATATCGTATGTTTTTTGCTTTTAAAGTTAGCTTTGCGTAGGATATCATAATTTTTATGAATGAATATGTCATTAAAATTTAGTCCAAAGTCGTCCCTTTAGTAACTGTTAATCTCTAATTAACATAACATTTATGTTATTTATTCGAATAAACGTTTAGTTTATGGCAGTAATAGCTAATGCAATGCAATGGTTGTGCGGTTTGATGTGACACAAAATCCCGGTCGCGGCCCAATTGGCCCAATTAAACACAAGTGTTAAATAGTTTTTGATCAATGAATCAATCAGCAAAACTTCCGCTCAATTTATTTTTCCTTTAAGATCAATAACTAGTGTAAGAGTTTTGATGAGGGATTGGCTTATTCTCACTCCACACCAGTATATAATTTACTTGTAGTACAGAATACTGTATATCTGTATATAAGTTAATACGTTTAAGATATAAAAAAATTAAATTAAATGAATTTGAGAAATACTGAGTTTTTATAAGAAAAAAGTGACTTGTTTCCAACTCAAATCAGTTGTGCGAGTGCACTGTATAGATACCGCCCCGGTATGAGTATGGGTATGGGTATAGGTATGCGAGTGAGTTGGTAAGACTTGCCCCACCGCTGCCAAACGAGATCCCACTTCTCAGCGCTTCGTTGGCTCAGCTCAGGTGAGAGCACATATCAGCGCCAACTCTGGCTCTCGCAGGTTGTGTTCGAGAAGATTTGCCTTTTCTTATCATACCTATCATACCCATCATACTCGTGCCATCACTTCGACAACACTCTGATCGGTATTACGAAAACTTTTATATTTTGTCGTAACTCTACTCTAAACTCAGTTTTTGTTGTTGTGATAAGTGTTTATTAAGTATCAATATGAGAGAAGAATTCGATTAAAACAAATCATAACTCAAGTATTGGTCGTATTTGTCGACGACTGCAAAATCGTTTGTATCGACGAAACGCTATAGCCGTTCAACTAAATCAATGCTTATTTAGGGCGTAGTTGGCGTTAAATTGTAAACTTAAGGTCAACTAAAGTCATTTAAAAGTTTTCAAGTTAGAAAGTACTGCAGTTTTCAATCATATTAAGGGCGTTCAGACGAAGAGCACCAAAACTCAAAAACTTTAAGATTACAAACTTTTTTGGCAACTTTTTTCTTTTCAAAAGTTATTAGTGAGAACTGAGAACTCTATGCGATTTCTTTCAAATGATGGGAGTGTTTGAGTGCTTGTGATCGTCAATGGACTCGACTTTTAGTGCAATCCCGACTACAGAGTATAACAGCTATAACAGCAATAAGAGCTATAAGAAAGCAAAATAAGTGCCATTTTTTCAAGTGATTAAATAAAATATTTGATTGTCGAGGCGGTGGTGTAAAACTGTCTCGTTTTAAATTCAAAAGATTTCATTAAATACTTATGACTCACAAAAACATTTTTCAACAAAAAGTTTAGAAATTATAATTTTTTCCAAAACTACATCAAAATTAAATGCTATTGAAGTGCTCTAAACAGTACATAAATTGAGTTTAAGTGCAAAAACCCAGAAATTAAGAAAAGATGGAATTTGCGGAAACAGCTATTCCTCGGATTCCGTCAAAAGCGACCATAACTCCAATGGAATGTCTTGAAGAAGAAGACGAAACAAATGGTAACAATTGTGCGACTTCTTCATCAGATGACATGAAAATTCCAGCTCTGGATAAATACAATTTAAGGGTTCGTTCGATTCAAAACCGAATCGAAACCGAAAAGCGGAAGAAAGAGCCGAAAAGACCGAAACCTAAGCAAAGACCGGCACCTCTTAGCAAATATAGGCGAAAAACAGCGAATCTAAGGGAACGGTGCAGAATGCAGGTGAGCCTAACTGTGCATACAGTCCAGTCTCGATCTTATTCCTCTCTTCTCCAGTCTTCTCAAGTCTTGTGCAGTCGGTCTATCGTTCTCTCTCTCTCTTTCCCTCTCTCTCTATAGCTCTGTTTCTCTCTAATGGATCGACTCTTTAGTCTATCAAATATCGAGCAATAGCTCGCTTTTGATCGAAATTCTCTCACATTTTCACATTTGAATCTCAAATTTCAATCTCGTATTTCGACCCAAACTTATAATTCTTCGATTTAATCGATTGGGACCAGAGTTTGCGTGTCTGTCAAATGTTAAATAAAAATTTGATAAAAATTCGATATTTGATTAATTAATTAATTTAATTTTTTCATCTTTTCGATTGGCTCTAAATTTGATCGACTCTAAAAATATTAGATAAATAAATAGGTTTTTCTAATTTATATATTAATGCTTTAATGCTATATATAAAGTGCAGTATTGAGAGACAAACAAAATAATAATTGCAAATTGAATCCTGATTTAGGAAATGAATATAGCGTTCGAAGAGCTTAGGAAAGTAGTGCCAGAGTTCCCGGCCTCTTTTGAAGAGGAAGAGGAGGAAAAGCTTAACTCAAAGCTAACCAAAATCACGACATTACGACTGGCCGTCAACTATATCGCGGCCTTAACTCAAATCCTGAAACAATCGGACGCTGAAGACAACGGAAGCACTGAAGGCATAACCAGTGAATCTGCTCAACACGAAGGGAATGCCAGCAATAGCTTTGCCATCACTTCTTGCGCCGCTATGTCCTCATTGCTCAGTGGACTGCCTTTCGATGACTCACTTCTGATGCACCGGCCGTCCAGTTGCGGCTCATCAGACCTGCCGTCATGTAGTTCCCCGTCAACCACCGAAACTGAATCCCTTCAGTCTCTCGAATCGCTCAAATCGAACGGTTGGCCCGACTTCTCGGCCGACGACAGTCTGGAAGACGCGTTTGATCTGATCTTAGAGAGCGATGGAGAGGGCATGACATTCACTCACGACCTCTCAATGCCATAACTCATGACTCATACGACTCATATATTACAGCTACCGCTCATTCGTACCATTCCTATCATTCATAGTATACAAACCGCTTACAACTATAGCTACTTTTAATTGAATTTCTAATTCCTATGCCTTTACTCAACGCATTCGAAGCGTTAGAATAATTTCGATATAATTAAGCGAAAAATTAAACGAAGAAAAGCATATAATTGTTGGCTTTAGGCGAATCTCTGTCTACACTCCCGCTGGTCGGGACTGGACGCACATTCAAAGCAATTCAAATATAAAAATATATTTTATTAAATATAAAAACTTACAATAAAAAAATCTTCACTTATTTTTCACAACACATATTCACTTTTAAAATAAAGTGCTTTTATATAAATCATCAAAACTTTATTTACTCAACATTTTATAGTCTCACAAAAGCTCTGCTTCTGTTATATACTGTACTGTAGAATAGCAATGAATACACTGTTAGTCTGCAGTCTATTACAGTCTATCCCGGATATAGTGAACAACTCGGTTCCGTAAAATTTGTTTACTATAAGCGGGATTCACTATAAACAATCAAAATTCTATGCATAATTAAACTCGGTTCTCATTGAATAGTTCACTATAAGCGGGTGTTCACAATAAGCGGATTCACACTAAGCGGGATAGACTGTAAAGCCAAAAGAGAAGATTAATGAACTGAACACTTGAGCTATAACTTGATGTTCAAATTGGATAATTAAAAAAAATATTTATCAGAACTTTATTTTCCACAAAATTGTGTTCTTTTTAAATAATAATTAAGACGATCTGATTGCTGTTAAAACTCCAATTTGTTATTTATACGTTTAAAGTGAATTATTTGTGCCATTATTTTAATTACGCTCTAAACTCACTCTCAAGTCTCAACTCAAGCAATTAGAAAATCAAAATTAAGGCAAAGAGTGCTTACGATAAGGGAGTCTTAAGTTACGATATCATAGATAGGTTTAGGATATGTAGCGATTTTAATGCAATATGTTTTTAATAAGCAAACCATTTTTGGTATTTTTATAGTTAAAAATATACGCTTTTCTATTGTAACTTTGTATTTGTTTTAAAATATTATTGTGAAATATAAATATAATATATTATTATTTGAATCAATTTGTTTCCGGTGCTGAATGTATTGCAATGTATTGCAAATAAATTGCAATTAATTTATTGTCAACTATAAGTAAAACTATGTTATTATTATTATAATAATTACTATTATTATATTAAACAAATGAGAGTAAAATATAAAATTTGTTTATTATAAATAAAATTGTACTAAATTAGAGAACAAACGAAGAAATAGCAGTCATTTGCAAAATTTTTCTTCAATTCAATGCCTAAAGCATTTATGAAATTTTTTCTAGCATTCACTCAATTGTGTGTTAAAACACTACTGTATGTAAACTCATCTCTAAACTAATCAAACAAATCATTTGTCAAAATAACAATACAATCCAAATGAAAAAATGCATTTTAAAGCTCTTCTCTGACTTATACCAGTAGTTCGTTATATATTACAATAATAAGTGAAGAGCGAGAAGACTGAGAAGACTGAGAAGAGTGCCAAACAGTGCCAAACAATCCAGAGTTAAGACGTTTGCAAAACTTCTCAATTTTTTTATCATCGTCGGACACATAAGCTTTTGGCCATTTATTATGTAAACATTGATGAGAGAGGTAGAGGTCAGACAAACTTTGTATAAAGAGGTTTACTTTAATATCGACTTACACTCACATTTGCAGCACAAGTGGGCAAAGGTATGCCATTGTCTACTGTAAAGTGTAGAGAAAGTCTGATTTGTTTTACCGTACTGTACAGTACAGAGTGAGTGTACAGTACAGAGTGAGTGTACAGTACAGAGTGAGTGTACAGTACACAGGATATGGCCAACAACCCAACGCACAGACTATCTCAGACTACGTAGACTACACAGACTAGAGACCCAAATCGGATACACTTTTGAGGATCCGACCCGACTTTTTCCGGCTATAGATCCGAACAGATCCGATCCGAACATAAAAATTTTTAAATCCGATCGGAATCCGAAATTTTATCCGAAATCATAATTTACTTAAAATCAAATGAATAGTAAAAAATATCATTTAACACATTATTTATTTATAAATGTAACATTTTTAATAATTTGTTAATTCAAATATTTTAAAAACAATTGTTATAACTTTTAACTATAACTGCTGTTTATTAATAAAGAGTTACTCAAATTTTACAGTTATTTGTTTCAATGCATATCTTTTGTATATGAATTAGCAAATGTATAAAAGAGTTAAAAAAAACTATTAATATGAGTAAAACAAAATAAAAATTTCGGTTAACTTTCGGATATTTCGGATACATCTATCAGATCCGATCCGATTTGGGTCTCTAACGCAGACTAGCAATGGTTTAATGGTTTGTCTTCACTGCTAACTAATACCTGTATTGCACACAAAAATGTTAATACTTTTAAAATGCTTTCTAATGTATCTGAGCATTGGGTTTGAGACTCGAGTCAATACTAAAGTTATTTGAATTGCATCCGAAGCCAGGAGTGAAAAGAATGATTACAAGTGCTGCACAAATATATTAGTTTTCTATTTTAAACTCACAAGCACAAACAAGCTAACTATTAAATCAATTATTTCTATCATACAGTCATACAGTCATACAGTACAGGTATTATAGTTTTAGATTAGCACAAGAAAACACATTTATTATTATTAATTCATTTTTGAATCAAAAACAAAAATAAGTTTTTCTTTTTTTATGTTGTAATTAGAAAAAGAAATCAATTGCAGCTAAAACTATGTAATATTTAGTAAAAACATACCTGTACAATCGTCTCGATTAGCAATATAATTCTAAGTTACATCAATTTTATTAATGTCTAATTCGGATTCATTTCAAATCTCCAACAGTGAGTAAATTGTTTTGAATTCTGATTGAAGCCAAGCCTAGCGAGTGTTCGCTATTGGGAACCGTATGCCTTAACTAATTGCAGTTACTGTTCACCAGAGGTATCATTCATCCATTCATTCGTTTATCCGCATTAGTCGTTCATTTCTCATATGCCAACACAACCACAACAAACTATCATGCTCGTATCAGTATATCATATTATTGAAATTAATCAATTTTAATTTTCTTTCTTGTTAACCATATAGTAGTTTATTTTCATTTGTTTCGATTTGTTTATGAATTTTATTTACAGTATTTATTAGATAAATACCGTTTTATTTATTTATTTAATTTATATTTTAAGACAAAATGGTATATCATATGAAAAGACTGTAGTGACTCCTATGCCGTATAATATAATTCATGAATTATTCATATAATTAAAAATAAGTAAAAACTGAATTCTTTTGCTATATTTCACTTATTGCTATATTTTGTTGAAATATTTAAAAAACTTATATTCTGTCCACTCATCTGAAATATATTTGTTTATAAATATTAACGCATTTCGACGTTAATTATCGTTTAAGGAATAGAATAAATAAATTTGAATTAAATAATTGTCGAGTGCTGTATGTAATACCTGAACCCAAGCGCACAATTTAGTCCCCGATTAGAGTTATTAATATAAATTAATGCTTGAATTAGTTGCCGGACAACACAAATTAGTTTCAAATAATTATAATAATTAAACTCTAAATTACTCTTTGATTTGTTTGGCTCGTCTGCAGACTCTATGTAACTAATTCCTGCATTTATTTTCTAAACCTATGAGTTATGTATTAGTTATGCACTTGTTTTACATTTATTAGCCATCGGCTCTTAAACGGAATAGGAGGAGTACTTTTCACTCGTTCCTAACCCTAAGCTTTCAAAATTCAATTCATTTTGTTTTTTAAATTATATTATTCAAAAAATTATTTTTTATACATAATTTTTGACTTAAGATCAAAACATATTTTTAATTTATTTCGCTCTAAAATTCCGGTTCAAATCAGTAAAACGACTCATAAGGAGTAAAACTATTTATTATATTTTAGCAAAAATTGATTTTTTCCGAAGAAAATTACAAAACTTGCAATTCTCTAACAATCCAAATATATTTTTCAATTCACTTAAAGACATAAAAAACATTTTGTGTATTTTTAGGCATTTGAATAAATTTTATGTTTATTGATATGTAAATTCTTTAGAATACCTAGAATAATTTCTATTATTTGCACTATTAGTTTTCAATTGAAAAAAAAATTCTACAAATTAATGGTTTGTTTGAAACTACTAAAGTGTTTCACTGTTTCACTTGCTTTTGATTATCGGTCGCCGCTATCCTTATTAGCGCTGACTCTTAGTTAGAAAGTCTCTCAAAATAATCGATTCTACAAAGTTGATTTTAATGACAATTATTGTCTATAAATTACATCTACAATTATTAGTCGGCGATTATTCAAGTTTTCGAGTCTTAAATGTATTTATAAATGAAAACAATAGACCAGACCATAAGTAATCATAGTTGAAGCAAAACAGCAATTTATTCAATCGGTCTTTCATTGGCTTCAAGTTTAATGACCGAAATAGATATTTATAGTCCTATTCTCTATACAGTATTGGTTTAGAGAATAGATGCATAGGGTTTGGCACGAATTTTACTATTTCTATTAGATTTTATATTTGACAAACAGTATAAGTTATTGAGTTATCATTTGCTTAAATAATCTTTAAATTTAAACCCGAGAAAAAAATTAATGAAATTTAAAAAACAATCAATAATTACTTAAAATACGCAATTATAATGAAATACTAAATTTTATATAACTTCATTTTTCAAAAAAGCTTTGGCCTTTTATTCTTAGAGTTTTTACGGCCCTCATAGCACACGTTGTTGTTAATTAAATTTTCGGTTTAACCACTTCTCTCGGTTATCCGAAACAATATACTATAATAATAATTAAGAATATAATTGAATTTTAAAAGTCATAACTTACTTATTAGAAGCAAAGTCACATCAAATGAGATTTAAATATATATTTAAAAACATTATATTAATCAAATTATGTTTTTAATATTAATATGTAGCACATTGCTGTAAATTAACAATTGTTTCTAAGTAAAATTAATTTAGTAATTTTTTTAAATAAACCTCAATTAGTTTAAAACAATATTTTTAAAATAATATAAATATTTTTAAAAATTTTAATGTTTAAAAAATTGTATATTTAATATTTTTATTTTTTTAACTAAATAAAAATTATTAACTTTAAAACTTTAAACTTATAAGCATGAAAAGTTAAAACTTTTCTAAATATATAAATAATTAATTTTTAAATTTTGTGTATAAAACTTTCAAATAAGTTTATTATTTTAATTATAAGTTTAAAATTAACTTGCTAATAAAATACGTTATTTCTAAGTGCATATTATTAATTTAGTAAAATTAGTTAAAAGTAATAGTATATAGATTTGATGTCATTTATTAAATTTATTTAAACATTTAAAAAAATTAATAAATGTTTAAAAAAAATAATATTCTTGTTTTTAAAATGTACTTTTTATTTATTCAAAAAACATTAATGCTTAATAATTTTTATTTTGTTAAATTAAATCTATTTAATATTTCTATGTAAAGATTAAAACCAAATTTTTTAGTGCAAAAAGTAGTTTAAGACAGGTCTGAGACACGCGATTCTTCAATTAAACTTTTGAGAGAACTGTTATCGCGTCGTAAAAAGTCTGCACTCAATGCAACTCTACTTAACATTTAAAGTTTGAATTTTAAACTGAGATTTCATGTATTAACAACTGGAAAATCACAATTTTGTGAATGATGTTTCTATCTCTTGGCTCCTCTTAAATGAATAAAAGCGATTAAAATTACGATTTATTGTTTTGTATGTTTTTAAAAATTAAAATCAATTGATTTATGTCTTAAATATAATAGTTGATTGGCTATTTATATACGAATTAGTACAGTATTGTTTAAAAAAATAAATACAAAGATATACTGTAATTCTCTGTTTTCAGACTTTAAAAAATTAATTTATTTTTTATAGTATGATACAATTACATTTTAAAATATTTTTAAATTTTAATTTTACTAAATTTTAAAAGAGTAGTAAATAATAAGCTTGTTTCCTTTTTTTATTAATAAAAAATAACAATATAGTAAATTTTTAACAATTATTATTTGAAAGAATTTTTTAAGTGTAAATTAAAATCTCTATTTAGTTACCCCTTCGTTAGTCTGTGACTTATAATCGATTAAAAAAGTTATTTTTTTATCTGAAAGTCTCTGAACTTTAAAAATGTAAAACTATGTGAATGTCGCGCAGTCTTAGTGTAATCTTTCAATTTAATTACTGATTGAATTTAATTACTTAATTATATGACTTATTTTTATTAACTTATAATTTGAATATCTTATAAATTTAAGAGTTGTTCAATTGGTAATGTCTTGTGCCAACACTTCCAGGCCAACCCCAGAATTAACAGCTAGGCATTTTGATATTAGAGTTTTTAATCAAATCCTTATCAAAAATTTTAATGAAATTATAATTTTTTTATTTTAATCAAATTTAAATTATTTATTTATCAGAAAATGCATTAAATTTGCTTGATAGTGAATTAAAAGCATTATTTACATATTTTTTAAATTAATAAAATGTTGGGAAAATTTGACTGAAAATGTTTTATTTAAAATAATAAATTATGTTGCTATTAATGCAATATAAACAAACTATGTCTGCATTCAATGCATTATAATTTGTAAAGATAAAATATAATAAGGATTTAATAGAAACAAATCGAGACTCAATCGCTTAAAAGAATTTCTCACTATTTTCAGTTGGTTTTACAGCTGATAACTGAATTCAATTATATTGAAGTTAATGTAAATCTCGTGTAAAATAATTTTTGACTTGCAATGATTTTGAAATTTTATATTCAAACAGATTTTATAGGAAATAAGTACACCATTCAGACGCCTCTCAATCTTTATCTCTTTCACATTTCAATTTATTTTTCGTTTCGTAAATTTTTACATTTGTTTTTAGTGAATGAAATGTTTGCCAATAACTAAAAATTATGAAAGTATTTGATATACAGCTCATAAAATTGACAGAGAATTGTGTTTGTTAATAATATTTTATATTAATACATATTTCTAGTAGATATGGTTAAAATAAATAATTAACGTTATAGTTTATTTAGATTTATTTATTTTATTTAAAGTATTATTCGTAACTTTAATTGTATTTTTTGTGCTAAAACTATAGTACAGTACTTGTATCAAGATTTTAAAATCTGTTTTGATCTGTTAAATTTAAGTTTATAAAATAAAACAGTTTGTATATATAATATAAAATTGCTAAATATAAGTATTTCTTTTTTATATTAAACAAATAAGTAGATTTTAAAAATTAAATGTTAACATTTTTGTACTAGAAATATACTATTATACAACTAATATATACTATGTATTCTACTACTTTATCTTTATTAAGCCAGCCGACTTTTGCAAGTGGTCTATATTCAAGAATCAATAAACAAAACAAAACATTTCTAATCTCAATTTCAAATATATAATTATAAAAATATTATATAATATTGTATTATGATAGCTTACATTAAGAATGATATAGTTGAGTAAAAAAGTAATAAAATCAAATTAAAATTAGATAAGATTTTTTATGGATCTTGATGTTTGATAACGACAATAAATTATAGAATTTTACGAGAATTTTATTAAGTATAGCAAATATATTAAATGTGTTAAAGTAAAGGTGTGTTTCCAAAATGATTTGCGACTTTAAGAAGAGCCAAAAATTCACCCTCAGCTCAGTAGCGATAATAACAAAATTTTTCAAATAATTTATTTTCTCCTCTTTGCGTAAAAACTGGAACTATTCGACTCGAGTTACTACTTATATAAGACCAACAGTTCTTTCTCTGCTATACTCTTATGCCTCCAAAGTCTCTAATGGCTTAAAGTTTAAAAATTATAGTTTTTTCAAATAAAATATTAATTATTTTAACACTGAATATATTTTTTAAACGTTTTTAAAATTTTAGATACAAATTAAAATACTAAAAATTTAATAGAAATAGAGTTGCAATTTATTTAATAAATTTCGAAGTCATAAATTAGCGCAAAACTAATAATTAGTCTGTTTTTTAATTAATGCTAATTTGTGAATAACAAATATTTTAATTGTTTTTAATTTATTAATTTAACTTAAAGAATGGATTTAATTATTTGATGCTTTTCTTAACATTCAAATTTAACTGTATTTTTAAAAAATCAAATAAATACCAATTATAACATTTTCGTTTAATTTAAAAATATAGACAACAAATTTCGGTTATTTTTATTTTATAAAACACTAATTTCTTTGAATGGTTAGTCGTATTCACTGTCGCTTAATTATTCCAAACAATAA
This sequence comes from Belba bartosi, assembly GCA_034693685.1. Lineage (NCBI taxonomy): Eukaryota > Metazoa > Arthropoda > Arachnida > Sarcoptiformes > Damaeidae > Belba > Belba bartosi. The sequence continues at coordinate 10,249 of JAQFXP010000404.1, read as the reverse complement.
ATAACTGAAAATATCAATTTGTTATTTATAATTGATTGTTCGTTTATTTCGTTTATAACAACTTAATTAACTAGCGTAAGACTAACCATTCAAATGATTAATATAAGCTTCAACTGAAATGAATTCAAATTTAGTTATGTCATATAAGCATAAATTATTAATAAATTCCAAAATTCTTTGTCAATAAATAAAAAAAATTTTAAATCAATTTAATTGACTTCATTAAAAAATATTATACAAATAACAAAAAGATAAAAGTTAAATTTTATTTGATTTTTTTGCATTTATGGTCTGCAATACACATCTTTAGAATGATTAAAATAAAAATTAGTTTTTAATTTAAGGTTTGTCTGATTCTGACCTCTCAATCATTTAATTGAACAAAAATTGAGAAATAGTTAAATTGATTAAAAAATATTTTTAATGTTTTATTTTGTGTAGAGAAAATAAAAAGAAGAGAAATTTTTGAGCTTTTTTGAGGTAAAATTAAAAAAATTCCTTGGTCCCTTCTCTTTCCTCCCCTTCCTTTACATTTATAATATTAATTATATTACGTTTAAACTAATTTTGTTGATTGAAAGAATTATTTATATATTAAAGAAAATTTGTTTGGGTGACAAAAACAACGAAAAATAGTGTTTTTTGATTTTTGCTGCCTTTAGGCTCTACTAAAAACCGAATATTCAATCCTGCGGTCGAGTGTATAGCACTACGCAATTACACTATTAAAGGTATAGGTCTGGACTTTACAGGGGCTACGCTTTGCGTCAGATCGGACACACATTAAATTAGAGACCAATTTAGATATGTATTCAAAACTTCATTACAGGCTTTAAAGTGAAAACATTTTAAAATTTCTTTTCTTATACTGTATTGATATTAAAAGCAAATAGTAGAAACTTTTCAAATAAACTGTCCGGGGTCTATTACTGGGGGGTCACAGGTAGACAGAAAGGCCTAGTTAGTATAAAAGATATTTGATATTATATATAATTTAAAATAAATTAACTAAAGTTTTTACATTAAATTTATAAAACAAAAGTTAAACAAAAATTAAAGTAAAGTACTAGCAAAGTAAAGTAAGGGTGCTAGTACAGTATAAGTAAATTCAAGTACAGTTATAGTCATTAACAATGTTTTAAAAATACAATTTATAAATTAGTAAAAAAATCAAATTCATTAGAAGTTTAGTTAAATTCAAGTAAATGCAAATTGTAAGTTTATTTAATTAATCTGGATAAACTTTTTTAAATTATAATTTTAAAATAAATATTGTCACAAAATTTCATATTGTGCACAAAATATATATTCAATTATAATTTAGTATTAAAAAGTTTAATAATTAAATGTTTATTCTTAATGAATTTTTCCAAAAAAAATTATTTAATGAATTAATTTACATAAATTAAAGTACAGGAGATAACAATATTTAACTTGATTAGCACACAAAATAATAATTATTAAAAAATATATCTAAATGGTAAAAAACATTTTTAAAAAATTGTATTTTAATTATGCAATTATTGTTTGTTTTTTACTTTAAAATAACAAGTTATCTGTTTAACGAATAAAATTCATTTTTCTTTTAAAAAATAGAAATTCTTAATGAAATATAAAAACATATTTTATTCATAAAAGTAATAATAAATTATAAAAAAGTAGTAAAAATTGTGTGACGTCTGATGTTTATAAAAATTTTTTCTCAATGAAAATTCGTGTCCTTGCGTTTGGCAGAAATGAGCCTTTCCTTCAAACGAGTTCACTATTCACTATATTTTCTAATTCAGAAAAACATTCTTTGATAGGAAAGACGTGACTTCTTAAACCCACATAACTCATAGAAACCTCATTTAATAATTTAAATCTTATTATTTAAATCGCAATTTGTTTTTAATGACAAATATAAACTCAAGTTATTATAACAATTATATAATTAATAATTTTTGTTTTATTTTATTAATCAAATTAAAATATAAATATTTAAATAAAAATTATTATTTTTAAAATTATTTAACACATTTCTAAATATATTTAAAAAAAAGATCTAGTATATATTATAAATTATCTGTGCTTAGATTTTTAATTTGATAGTAAATTAGTGAAAAAAAAATAAAGGGAGTAAAGGGGACTATAATCACATATTTCATACCTTCAACCACTAAATTGCTTAATATGTTGGCTCAGTTCGGCTCAGTTCGCCTCCGCACAGGAAATGCAATCCAACCACGCGTTTCTCGATTGGCACCTATAGCTACATTAGTTCCATAGACAGACTCCAGTTTTTAACTTATTAATATTATACGTTCACTATTAGTTCTGCAGTAATCTAACAATTAGTAATGAACATAAGTAAAAAATTTCTGTCCAAGCAAATTTTGCGTTTACTAAATTGTTATTTGTTTTGATTTAAATCAAAAATTTAATTTTAAAATTATTAAGAGCATTTGTTTTATTTTTATTGTTTTAAAAAATTAAGCATTTTATAAATTAGCAATAATAAATTAATGCTAAAATTAAAAAAAGATTTTTAAAATTTTTGATAAATTTTATTAAAATTAAATGTAATTAAGTTGTGCTTATGTTCATCACTAGAAAAATAGTTTTAAAAATTGATAAAAAAATTAAATTTGTTGCTATGGCTTATAGTGAATTCAAATACTAATTATTACAAAAAAAATTTAATTACTAATTAACTATAAAATTAATCCAATTATCAAATTTAATAATTATATTTTAATAATAATTACAATTTTAACTAATTTTTATATTATAAATTAGATAAAATTTTATTTAAAAAATAATTTTTTATATTTATTTATTTATCAATTTGTCTAAATTATGAATTTAGTGTTTCTTAAACTAAAACTACTTTTTGATTGGACTATAAATCCAATTTATTAGATGTCAAATATTATTTCATTAATTTTTATTATAAGTAACTTAATAATAATGTTATAATTAATTTGTGTTTTTTCTCAAACTTTTTAGTTTAAATTTCAAACTTTATACCCAAATTATTAATGACATTCCAATTTTATATAAATTATATTCTCAAAAAATATTCAGTAATTATCGTTTAAAAAACCAAATAAATTCTTGGCTTTAAAAATTTTAATAACTTTAACATTAAAAAAAACTTTATACAAGCAACAAAAAAAGTTTACTTAATGTAAAATTGGATAATTAAAATTATAAACTTTATATATATTATATTATATAAAGTATATTATAGGATTATTGAAAAACTATCCGGCTTATTCTATAAAACAAATTGCTTTATCCAAATTTTACTTAATATATACTAATTATGTTATACTTGTAAAACACAAAATTTGTTTAATTTACCATACACTTCTTTAACGTATAGCAAAAAATTTAGTTTTATTTACTCTACCACAAAATATATAAATACTGTATATGTAATTATAAAATACATACTATTAAATGCCTAATTTGTTGTAATATATATAACAGTATGTATTTTATAATTATTTTAAATTATTTAATATAACAATAAAATTTAATAAGTTTTTAATTATAAAAAATGACTAAATCGAGCAGCTCTCAAATATACGCATGATCAAAAAATTGTAATACAAAACTAAGAAATAAAATATAAAATATATTATTTTAATGATATATAAACTCTCCAATAATTTTAAACTTAAACGAATGATTAGTTTTTTTCCATGAATTTATTTAAAACTAATAAAAATCAAAATTAAAAAACTGTAAAACAAATGAGTGTTTGGACACCGGGTGGTCTGACAACTGTCCCATCGGTTAAACTTCTTCCCAAATGACTTAACCGAGTGATTGTCCAACAGATCAAACGATCTCTAATTCATGCAAATGAAGCGAAAAATAAGTCGTCGAACGTCTGAAGAGAGAAAGATTTCAGAGATTAGTGACATTTAAAACTAAAAATGATTTGGTTTTAATGATGTGCACAAAATCATTGATTGGAGTCTTAAAAAATTGTGACATTCTTTCAATTTAAGATATAACTTAGTTTAACTTTTTTAAACTTTAGTTTTATAAGATTTGTTGACTAAAATTTTAATTAGAAACCAATTATCATTTGAATTCTAAATTTGATTTTTTAAATAAAATAAATTAAAGGCACATGGCTTTTGCCCGGTTTACTGCAGGTACTGATGTGACTGTGCCTGTGTCTGTACTTTTGCTTGTGCTTGTGCCTGTGCCTCTATCTTTATAAATTAGTTAAAGAATTTGAAATTTTTTATTGTTATTATATAATTAAATTTTTTAAAATAATAATTATTAAAACAAATTAATTAAATTAATAAAATTATGAATAATTACAAATAATAAAAACCGTAAAACATTAATAAATTGCAAACAAATAAATTAAAATTTTTAATAAACATAAAAAATCATTGAAATTGTTAATTTTTTAACCTTTATAAATTAATACTTAAATTATCAAATTACATTTGAAAAAGTTTCAAGATGTTATTTTGATTACCAATTTTTAACTTCAAACTCAAGATTTCATTTGCAATCTTGTATTAAAATATAAATTTTTTAAAAAGCAAAACTTGAATTTAAAGCAAATATTTATCAATAAAATTAGATTAAAAGTGTAAAAATTAATTTAGTAAGTAAAAATGTTTGGCACAGTTTTTTTATACTGGCTTTTAATTAGTCGCGTGTCTTAAGTGCATTCATTAAACGATTACTTAATATAATTGAATTGATATGTCGTTCAGTTAATATAAAACCAAAATTCTAATAATTAAAGTAAATTTAAAGCTATAATTAAATGCTTGAATATAAAGAATGATGACCAGTGTAGGGCATATAAAAACCTACTCTTTCTATAATAATCAAACGCTTAGAGTAGGAACTGTTGGATCTGTTGGACTACTTTGATGGGAATGTCGGCAATAACTCACTAAAGAGGTGGAAGTTTTAGCTGAAAAAATAGTTTAACTTATTGCACAATATCTGTAGGCAGACCTCAGATCTCTTACTCTCTTACAACTGCTTCAGATTATTGTAAAAATAGTGAATAGTAAGCAATAGTTAGAAACAAAGTTAGTAGGTGTATTTGCAACTTATACCGGTATCTAACAGTGCAAACACTATACCACACTATAACAGGTATAATACGGTATAAAAGAAAATATCTATTAGAGAAAATATTGTACACAGTATATACTGTATATATATATATATATTGTATATGGTATATATAATATAGTACTGCTTATACTCTTAATAATGATAGCGTTCGGTGAGATTGAGATTAAATTCAACTCAAAAGACAAACTCTAAGTCGCTTTGGCGTCGACACCGATTCGTTCATTCAAAGCACGTATTCCTCTCAAACCCTCAAATCTTTGCCTCAGATGCACTATACGTTTTGGTAATATATTCATTTCACTCTTTAAAATAACCAAAAATTTATCAAAATATCTACAATTTTACACTATTTTTGATATATGATTATTTGTAGTTTAAAATAACTTTTATTTAAAAAATGTAATAATTAAAGCCTAGAATAGAAATTGCGGAAAACGACAAATATTTTTCATAAAAATTCAATAAATGAGCTAACATTTATCATCGTACTGGCAGTGGACCCAGCTACTTTAATTGAATATCGGTTGACACAAATGAGTTAAAATTAGTTTTCAATTATTATAGTTAAAAAAAACTTTTTATTCAAGTTTTAAAAACAAAACATTAAACCAAACACAACGGCTCGTGTGTAACCAGTTTTATATGTATTAATCATGAGTTTTGGATTCGTATAAATTAGTAATAATCAATGCACTTTATTCAATCTGTTTATTTTAAAAATTATTCTTTATTTTTTATTTACTTATTTTAATAAATTCAGATATAATTAAAAATTTAAGCGTAAAATTATAACAAATAAATTTTTTAAAATTATTTTACCATTAAAAATTTTGAGGTTTAATTAACTTAAATTGTTTATTTTTTTAAAGCTTTAACATTGAAAATTTTAATAATTATTTGAGTTTTTTAAAAACTATTAAAATAATTATATACTTTGTAATTTATTAATTAAAAATTTTAAGACTTCTTTCACTTATCTAAATTGGTTTACAAACTAATGTATAGAATATGTTTAAAATAGCAATATTTATAAAAGTATTAATATAGTTAAATATATGCAAATTATATTTAACTTAAATTTAGTCTAAATTAAAATTTTTAATTCATTTTTGTTTTAAAAAATGTATATATAAATTTGGTCTGAGAACCTTCTTTCCCCCCTTCGCGGCTGCTCTCTTATTATAATAGCGGAAGAAACAATTTTAGGCTTGAGCTTTTATTATAACAACGGGAAAATTTTTATAATGTATCTTTATTCTAATATCGAGAAAAGTTTGAGCCCTTCTATTGATATTAACAACGGAAGGGCATTCAAAAACTCTTTTCTAGTAGTACGGAATTTGGAGTTCTTTTATTAATAGCGAGAAATTTTTTAATTCTTTACTAACAGTGGTAAAATTAAATTATTTTTTGTAATAGCTAGAAAAGATTAAGCCTTTTTATTAACAAAGAAAGAAAAGTTTAAATTTCTTTTCTAATAACGATGACTGCTTAATTACTGACTCTTGACTGCTTAATTATTACTGTTGACTTTTAATTTTAACTTTTGATTGCTGATATTTGAATTTTAATGTTTATGTTTTAAGCTACTTTATAATTAAAAACTAAATTATTTACAAAGACATCTGTGTTTTAAAATTGTAGTCAAAATTAAAGAACATAATATCAATATAATATAAATATTAACATTTGTAATAAGCAGGAATGATTTGATAATTTTGAAAATAATTAAATTATAAAGAGAAAACAATAAAATAAACAGAAATTAGAATATTAGCCAAAATTAATTAAGTGGGTTTTAAATTTACTAATCTATCATAAGGCGAAATGCAATTGATTCTATTTTTAATTAAAGAAAACGATATAATAAAGATGAAAAGACATGGATAATAAAAGAGAAAAAAAATTAAATTAACAAGAATTAAAGTAATGATAAAATAAATAAATGATATTAATTGGATTGAATTTTTAATAATTTAATATTAACCGACAGAAATAAGGAAATTTATAAAATCACAGGAATCTAGATATTAAAAACTAATAAAATAACATAAATTGAATTTTACAAATGAAACTTTATTAAAAATATGTTAGTTTAAAACTGTTAACGATAAAAATTAACATGTAGAAATGTAAACAATTGTTTATAAAATTAAATAGTTAATTTATAAAATATAAATAAAATATAAAATAAGTAATTTAAATAAATAATAAAGTATATAATTTATAATTAATAAATTATAAATTAAATTAATTCGACTAATATATAATATTATAAAATATAATATAATATTTAAAATAAAATAATAAAAATTTCTAATTTAGCAATTGTGTGTAATATTTATAACTGTTTATTGCTGTATAGTTTAGCAGGCGCTAATAAATCAAAATGTGCATTTTGTTTTAATTGTTTATTAGAAACCAAGAGCATCAGTCATTTGTACTAATTAATTTTTATAGTTTGTCACACGCTGAAAGCGCCTGGCATTTGTACAAATACCTTTAATCATTTGCCAGACTCCAAAAGCACTTGGATTTTGTATAATATTAACATATTTTAACATTTGCCAGACGCCGAAGGCGGCTGGTATTTGTACAGATTGATATTAAAGTTTGCCAGACCCTGAACGCAGCTGTCAATTGTACAATTATTTTATTTCATTGGAAAAATAATATTTATTCAAAAACTGTTGAAATTTTAGAATCATTTAACAAATTATTAACAAAAGAATATAACATTTGTTTGAATTAATTTATTTATAATGAAATTATTAAAATTGTATTTAATTTATTTTAAGTTTTAGTAAATAATGATTAAATATTTGACTTTAGTATAAAGATATAAATGTTATAATTTTGAAATTTGGAGTGAAGTTCTAAAACGTCTGTTCTGATCTAGTAAATAAAATTTTATAAATCTTTTCTTGAAAATGTATTAAGATCTTACTGTTCAGTCTTGTTTAAATGTATTCTTTTATTAACTGCTATAGTTATTATTTTAATTCTATAATTTTTTACTTTTTATAATGTCGCCATATTTTATCCAGTTAGTCAAATAACAAGACTAGTCAAATATCTAAGTTCTAAGAGGCACAGCTATGTTAATGGTTGATTATTATAGAATGTTTTAATATCTTATTTGACAAATTTTTAACCAACTAATTATATTTAAAATAAAATCAAATATACCGGTAGTATTAATACAATCCGGCAGATTTACACTAAAATTAAAATTGAGTTTATATTAAAATCTAGAAAAATATCTTAAATTAATTTTCAAATTTTTAAATTGTTTATAAATTGATTAAAATGTTTAAAATATTATCATGTAAATTTCTTAATTTTTATACTAATTTAATAAAAAATTAAGTTAATTCATTAAGTACATTTTAACATTAAAATCAAAATTTTTTTGGCAGGATAAATCGATATATATATATTATAAAAATAAATAATGTTATATAGTATTGTTGAAAAATAAGTCAAGTTTTTAATCAGAAGTAAACAGTAGTTTAGTTGAAATTCTGGTTTTTTTCTTTTTTGACAAATCTAAAGATGATCTCTGATCTGATCGGGAGTTTTGTCGCAAAACTTATCACAAGTTATTTGAAGAGCTCTGAAGATCTAACTCAAAAGCCATAGAAGCTATAGCACCGATACCCTCATAATTGAATCTGATATTGTCATCAAAACTATAAGAGTAATCGTTTGGAATTTAAAATATTTTCCAAACTTGACAATCAGATTAACATAATTAGAGGCAACAAATACTTAGAAAACTATCTGAAAATCTAATTATTTTTAATTCTGTCTAGCTTTAAATTTTTATACTTCTCAACTATTTTTTATTCAAGTTTTAAAAAATAATCAAATTCGATTAAATACTAAATTAATATTAATTTGTTTTAATATTTTAAATAATCTGATAAAAATTAAATGTTTGTAAAAAATTGATCAAAAATAGTTTATATATAATTAGTGACAAATTACTTACTGATTTTAAGTGCAAACGTTCTTATTGGAAGTTCCTATACAGTTTTTAAAAAATATAAAGTTGTACGCTCTCGGCTCCAAAGAAATAAACTCCTGGAGTTTTTAGAGTCTGGAGTCATAAATAATGATTTTCTATGTAAAGACGTCTGAAACCTCAATATAATAATTAGCTGTTACCTAGCAGCTTGGAGTCTAACTTTTAAATCGCTATAGAGTAGTAGTCGTCAAAAAGTGAATTCCGAATTCAAATTAGTACTTCAAACCATTACGTTTTGAAGTAAACTTGATTGTTTTTCATATACAGACATGGAAATAAGTTTAGAAACGGGTGTTTTTAATAAATTACGTTTTAACTAAAATTGTTATAAAAATAAGCTTGAAATTGTTTGTGTAATTTTTAATGTATTTACAATATAACAATGAATAGAGAATAGAGAGAATAATCAAATAACAAGATGCAAATAGAAATTAATATTTAAAAATGCAAAACAATATGATAACCGATTTAATAACTATTTTATTAAATTTAATTATAACATAATTAAAACAAAAATACAATTAAATTAATGCAAACCTATGATAAAATTGATTGAAATTTAATTAGAAATCAATTCACATATTAATTCAATAGTAATAAAAACAATTTGCATTCAATTAGATTTGAATCCAATTTGCATTCAATTGTTTTTGTAAATAATTATATATTAATAATCTTTTGCCACTAATAAATCAAATTATAGCTATTTATATGAAATTACTTTTTGTTGTTAAGAGTATTTGTTTTGATTTCAAGATATGGGCTGAAAAATGTCTTTAATTTAATCTAATTTAACAAGATAAAAAGACTAGTGTTTAAAAGTATAACGCGCTTTTTTGACATTTGATGACTTTTACTATAGAGTAGAAGAGCTCAAATTCAAATTGACCGCGTTAAGCTTCTACACACTAATTTTTTTATCTTGTTAATATCAGAAGAGTCATACATAACAATCATTTTAAATTAAAGATATTTTTAGCCCAAAGTTTGAAATCTAAAAGTAATTTTGAATAAATAGCTATAATTTGATTAATTTGTTTCTAAATTAGTGGTAAAAGAGTATTAATTTATAATAATTTGCAAAAACAATTAAATGCAAATTAAATTCAA
>JAQFXP010000403.1:0-31306 GCA_034693685.1 Belba bartosi | reverse complement strand
TATAATAATTGGCCAATTCGTTGCAGATATAGCCCAACCTCTTCAGAAGCCTTTCCTGTAATGTGTTCTCTGCGTTCGGTTTAATGTCATTCAACTGAAACACCGCCTCTTCATAGCACCGATAGCACAGTTTCAGTCTCTGTTCGACACTATTCTCGCTATTTATGAGTGGACTATAAGCCCAACGAAACTCTTCCTTCAAATCCGTTTCATTCAGTTTTTCGAATATTTGCGTCAATTGAATGCAATGCAAATCATTCGAACTTTTGCCTTCACTCTCAGAATCGGACTCTTCTGTAGTGATAGAAGAGTTCAAAATCTTAATATGAATATCACCACAAAGTGCCAAAAGACAAGCAATCGGTTCCTTAAAATAATTGGTTTGTCCGCTCTTTTCGATAAGAATTAGTGCCATTTCGTAGCACATGATTCCCATTCGAATGTGTTTGAGTGCTTTCAGACAACTGGCCTTAGAGTTGGCCAATTCGGCTAATATGCAGAACACTTGCGCACTCTTTTGCAAAAGACATACTTCCAAACACGTCTTCCAATGCGGTATCACTTGAGGTGTGATTTGTGTCAACTCTTTGCCAGATATCGACCCGTTATCACAATTAGTATTGTTTTTGTTGAGAGAACTGTACTTAAGAGGAATCGCTTCTCTCGGATTCGCCATCTTCTGCGACTCGTCTCCTCTGGAACTGCTGTAAAGTATTTCTTCTGGTTTTTGAATATTCGAGTGAAACAACGAATTAAGTCCTTCTATAATGTGCTTCAAAGCTCTCTCGCATTTCGTATTCCAATCCAAACTGTTTTCCTCAAAGAATTCATTCGACGATTGTTTCGGTTTTCGAATCCTTTCAAACCTTTTCTTATAATAATCACAAAAACCTAATTTATTGACCTCTAGGGTCGGACAACTGGACTCATCGCTTGACCCGTCACTCGAGTCAAACTCATCCTCAAAGTCCTCTTCCTCTTCGTTCGCATTGTTTTTATCACTCAAAGGCATTAAAGTCGGATCGATATCATTGGGCACATAGACGTCGGACAGGAGATAATTGGCCGAAGAGACAATTTGTGAGTGTTTTTTAGGGTCTAGTAGTGACAAACAATGAGTCAATAATTTATGTATTTTATAGTTAATGGCCGGCGAGTGCTTCAATTGGTTAGAATCTCTCATATTCTTCGCCACTCTATACAAAAGCATTGCCACCGGAATAGCGAATGGATTCGAGTCCTTCTCTTCCATATAATCGGCGCATAAAGCGGTTAAATCGTATAGTTTGACGACATCGTCGTGTTTGCCCTTAAACAGCCAATACGTATGACCCGATTTCGTAGCTTTCGATTTGAGAAACGATAGAATATTTTGAGCGATATTTCGAATCACTTTCGGAGAGAAAAGCGATCCTTTGTTTGCAGACATTTGCGGAATGTCTTCGGTTTTGATGAGTTCTATCGAATTGATTTTAATTGAATTGAATTAAGCTATAATAATAGCTAAATACTTCAAAATTATTTAAACCAATTACATGTATTTACCGTATTTTTGAACAATTCCTTCCAAATGGTAACACATGACCACTTCGGGCACTGAAGACATCAAGTTATCCAACCAGTAGTCCATTCCAGTCAACACATTGATGGGTCTCTTCATGTCGTGAAGCCTAAGACTAACGGCCGGGTGATTGGCGTCGCCGAAGATCGGCATATTGGACGAGACCAACATTCGGATGTCTTCGAAAGTCCATAAGACGTTGCGTAAGAATCCTGAGAACTGAGAGTCAATATTGTCTTCGATTGAATCCAATTGTTTTTCAACCATTTCAGACATTTGGCTCTCTTTGTTGTAATGACTGAAATAAAACTCTTTTCTCTCTTTATCTTCACTTTTGTTACAAACGTTTTCTGTTTTAGAGCTCTTTTTCGGAGACAATCGTAAGTTGTCTTCAGTCATAGCATTGGTTTCGGTTTGGTTTTGATCGACAGAGTAGTGCAAAAACTTACAAAACATGTTCTTCATCTGCAACTGGTCTCTAGTGATTGGCTTATTGGCGATCAATGACTTGCAGTTCATCGGAACTAAAGACAGTAAACAATTCATTTAAGCTATAGTTTTAACAATTATTAATAGTTTTTGTGTTTTGTGTTACCAATCATGTCGTCAATGAACCTCTTAAGCCAAGACCACTGTTTGCTCTCATTTTTGATTAAATGGTTCGCAAAATCGAATTCGTCGATCAATAACGTATTGCCGATTCGGTGAACCATTAATGAGATTAAAGTCGAATCGAAAGGCATTAACAATAACTTCTTAATAGAGTTCGAGTCTGCGATTACATCAACACTTCCGACACATTCGGGAAAGTTGTTCGCCATTCGAAACGAAGATAACATCGAAGAGTTAGTCTTCTGGAGCGGATAACTCCAGTTGTAGTCACCGAACCGGCCGCACAACCAGTTGTCTGGAGGCGTCTTCAGGTTTGTCTGTTCCGACAGACGCCAGAACTTCGACCGATTCGATGACAACGAATCGTATTTTATGATTGCATTCGATTTTATTGATTCCATTTCTGTCGTCTCTTTCGCTTCCATTCTTTGATATTCAGATGTTTTCAGACAATTCTTAAGACATTAAATAACTAACAGTTGTTTGAAATCAACATTAGTTTCAGTTAGACTTAGACTTAGAGATTGTGTATTAAAAAGCCTTTTATTTCGTCACATATTTCCAGAATTGTCTCAACTCTTCCATTTGTTTTATTCAGAAAAGACGTAACACTAATTGTGGGGAATGGCAGCACATAATTAGAAACTGCATTAAAGGGCTATAAATGCGGCGATTCTTAACACGAGTTCGTTATGTTTGAGTGTCTGCTATAAACGTAAACAAAACATAAAGAAAGACATGAATTGATGAAATGAATTGAATATAATTAGAAAATTAAGACTAAATTATTTTATATTTATTTATTAATTACAATATTTTGTGAATTTGTATTATATTTGAAATCAAACGTCAATCGATTGGTTGCCTTAACCCCTCGTGTGTGGCCGACATGTCTTCACTGTTGACCTCCCCGTCGGCGCCGTCATCGACGACATCAACCCTACGCCTAACCCAGGCCTGCGATGACGGCAAGAAGTTTGCGGAACTGTTCTACGAAAAGCTGGACAAAGGAAGGCATACCATAAGCGCTCTGTTCCACGAGTCGGCAATGCTCTTATGGAACGGCAATTACGTGACCTCTAGGGCCGCAATTGTGGCGTTTTATGAGTCGTTGCCAACAGTCGAGACTCAGCTCTATTCGATTGACGCACAGCCAGTCCTGGAGGCGGCGGCCGGACAGCAGACAAGTATTGCCGTCGTCTGCAACGGAAAGATGAAGTTCTCCTCCAATCAGACCAAGAGTTTCACCGAATCGTTCCTTTTGGCCGAAGAGAACAACGTCTGGAAAATACTGACCGACACTTACCGCAACTATTGAGACATTCACTCAATTGCTAACACTTTGCCGTTTAGTTGTTTCGCAACAAAAGTTGCTTTTCATTCATTTAATTATAATTAATAAAAACATGAATTGTATTAATTGTATCATTTAATCGACATTTTATTATCAAAAGTAATTTTTAAAATGAATTTAATTATTAAAAACTATTTCAAATTTGTTTAATTGCAAAAATGCATTTTTGGTCTTTAATCACTTATTTGTTTAACATTTTTATCGGTTTAAATGAAAATTTTAAAATAAATAATTAAAATGTTAATTAAATTTTATTTGAAAACAATTTAATTTTGGAATTAATAGAAATGAGATTTAAAATTAAAATATGAATTATAATTATGTAAATAATTTATAATATATGACGTAATTTATATACATTAATAGATTCAAAACGTGTTTTTGTTTAAATATTTAAATTAGCCGTAAATTGATTTTTAAATCTGTTTTTTATTGTATTTAAATAAATTTTTTGTAAAATTAGTGAACAATCAAATAGATTGTAAATGGATTCAAGTAAACTAAGTGGTCCCCAGAAGGAGGAACTGATGGAACAGGTGAAACAACAAATAGCTGTCGCTAACGCTCAGGAATTGCTCAAAGTATTGCATTTTTAGCTCAATTTCTATTGATTTTTAGTTTAATTAATTGATTTTAATTAAAATGTTTTGTTTTATTTAATCAGAAAATGACCGAAAAATGTTTCAATAAATGTGTGACAAAGCCCGGGACCAGTTTAGACAGTTCTGAAACGGTATTGCATTTGATTACATCATATCTTGTCTTACATTAGGTCTTAGATTAGAAATAAATTTATTTTCTATCGATTTTAATCTCATTTTTATTTTTTAATCAGTTTTTCAATTAATTGTTTTTTATTGAATTTATGATTATTTTGTTTTTAAGATTGTTTTAGAGATAAAACGAATTATTATTAGCGGTAATACAATTAATATTTAATTAAAATTATTATTTAATACATTTATTTAAAACCAAATCGAAATTAAACAAAAATTTTAAGGATTTAACGGAAGTTTAGTTTTTAATTTGTAGGAGTGGGGAAGGGAAGGGACGGGAAGGGCATAAAAGGTTAAATTATTGTTTAGATTATTATAAAATTATCGGTAATTGAAATGCGTTTTATGGTTAACTGATTAAGATGTGAAAACTGGAAATTTATTCAATTAAAAATTTTAACAATTTAAACATTATATGTTAATATGTATATACTCCTACTTAACTTTTTAGTAATTCTTAATTAACACGTTTAATTTGTCTTAAATTAACAGGTAAAAAGTTTTACTTGATAGCATTACACTTTTATTGTGGTTTATTTTAATACATTATTTATAAATTCACTTCAATAGAAAAATGCACAAGGTTAACAAACATAGGTAAATGGAATATGTAATTGTAAATTTTTTAAAAAGTAAAAATTGACATGTTTGCTTGTTTTGCTAAAATATTCATCATGCTGCGTTATTTATAAAGGTTTGTTTTAATATTAATTTAAGCAGGGTTTTTTTAATTAGCGAAAATTTTTTGCTTATAATAAATTGTCTACATTATTGAATATTATGTAACAATCAGAAATTTTTATCATTTTAAAACTACCCGAAAAGTAATTATTTACTTATTTTAAGTAATGGGAAAAATACTAATACATTGAATAATTAATTTTTTTTATATCTATAAAAGCATCGCTCAATAGGGCGTTATTTTTCTTAATTATATTTTTGTTAGAGTTTTCCCACTTTCAAAAAAACAAGTTAATTGTAATCTCAAAAGTATTTGATTTTTACTCGATATCACATTTACTTCTCTACAGTTAAGTAATATTTCGCTATTTTTTTTCAATATTTTTTATCAAAATTCCTTATTCACTAGTTATCAGTATTTTCTAATTCATGACTCATTAAGCAATTAATTTATAATTTGAATAAAATTTCGGCAATTTTATAAATCTAATTTAAAAAATTTAAACTTTAATTTTATTTTTGGTTTAATTTTTAATTTAATTTTTAAAAATTTATGAAAGAATTAATTAATCTATAAATCACTTTATATGTCGAGATTTTATTCACTTAATTAATATTTTATTAAAATTAATCCAAGGATTAGAAAGAAAAGAAACAAAACTTTGAACAATAAAAAGTTGAAATAATTCTAAAGTCTTAAATTAATTCAATTAAATTCAATAACTTCTATCAAGTAATTACATCAAACTTTTAATTAAATCGTAATTAGTTTCGAAAACAAATTGTATTATCGGTTATAATTAATTTTAATTGAAATAATAATAATAATTAACATTAAATAAAATTCACTACTAATCAAAATAATAACAATTAAAGGTTTTGTTGCTCTGAATAACAATTAATCTAAAACCAGATAAAATAAAAGATATATACGTAGTATAGTTAACAATACCCCTTAGATCTGGCATGGCAAAAAAATCTATTGTAGAAACTTTAAAACCAAAACATCCGCTTTAGTGTTGACTTTTTGCCAAATTTTTACAATAAAACCAATTTTCAAACAAAATTAACTTTATTTTAATGCCTATTTTGCTATCGATTTGTTTTAGACTATTTTTTGTCTAAAACTTTTTTCTATTCGGTCAAACAGTTGCCATTTTGGGGTCAAATTATTATCAAATCAATCTTGAATCTTTTTTTTCACGAACTCCTATAGTTTTTGACATGTTTGACCCCTACCTGTACACCACTTGAGGTTTTTAATCGTTATTTCTATTTTGAAACAAAGTTTAAACATTTGTTTTATAATAAGGTTATATAAGATAGCTTTTAAATTGAGAAAACCATTAAAATATAATTAGTTTAGATTTCATTTATTACCGAAGGATTAAACTTTGTTTTGTTTTTATTGTCTTCAATGACAGAAATTTCTTTTTTTACTTTTGTTACTTTAATTATTTAAATTTTTAGCTTTGCTTTATTTGTGATTTTTTTGTATGATTTTTTTAATTTGATTTATATTTTAATTAGTTTTTTATTTTAAAAATATTTTAGCGAATGATTTAATGCTTAAAAGTTTTTTGAAATTATTTTCTGAAACAATAAGTTATCATAAAATCAAACAAACGGTTCTAAAACATAATTTCCTATCGAAACGACTCTAAACTTAATCACATATTTTGATTGATAACAAGTTTTTATTTATTTAATTGAATCAATAAATCATAACAACTTAAAGTCATAAGTTAAGTTAAATTTTTTATTATTAGTTATTGTTATTCTTAACAATATTTTTTTGTGTAAACTATGAAAATGCGGAGAATTTCGACAAATGAGTCGAAACCTCAGAAGTGTTTTGAGAGAATTTCTGCACTAATTGTTGTTCTCGAAAAAAAGAGAACATTTTTTTCGAGACAAATAAAAAATAATTTAATATATTATCAACTTTTGTCTGATTATAGAAATGCCTCAACTATTGTGTCGACAGGTTTGTCGACGCCTACAATATTACGACCAAATCATACGGAACCCGAATTCAGAGAGAAAAAGGACTTTTTTGAAACGGGTTTTCAGTCTAGGGTTCAGTTGTCTAATGATCTGAGACTAAAATCAACAAAAATAAAGCTTAAGTTTATATTTAATTATGTAAATAAGTGTTACACTAATGAGAAACTCTTGTTGTGTGTGCGCTCAGGTATAGACGATTACCGATAGTCTTCACATTACCTATCATTCAAACACTTGTAGTAAATATTTTTTGAATTGAATTGAATTGAATTATTCATTAGAATATAAGATATATTATTATAGGATTAGTTCGATATTTACATAATTTTTATGAATAAATAAATGATTTGTTTAACTATTAGATGAAAAACATTAAAATTAAATCGAATTTTATGTTAAAATTGCAAAATAAATAGATTTGTATTGAAACGCGAGTTTTAAATATAATTTTCTTTATTATTTAATATTAAATTACTTTGAATTTTATATAATTAGCAAAAAATAAAGAATACAATTAACTAATTATTGTTTACAAAATGTAATTGTAATTAAGTTTTATTTCAAAAAAAATAAAATTCAACCTTAAAATGGATTAAAACATGAAATTATGACCGAATTTATATAACATTACAAAATAAAGGTAACGCTTCTCTAAAAAAAACTTCAATTAATATCATATTTTCTTATATTATATATATTTTATGGCAAATAATTACTACACAATTGGAATGCAGAGAAAGAAATTGTTGATATTTTTTTCATTTTTCGCATCTATTTATAACTTATTTTTTCTATTCTTTGTATAACTTAATAACAATCACTGAAAGTGTGCCCAAAAAAAGCAAAAATAGTTTCAATAAAATTCATTATTGATTGTATTTTCATTTTAAAAGAGAATTGCATTAAAAAAATAACTGAAAATATTGTTCGTTATTTGAAAACAATTCCAAATTTTCTCATTTTTCGGTAAGAAATATAATACTGAATTAAACTCTTTTTTTCCTAATTTTTCAAAACATCGATTCAAGTCACGAATGATTTATTATTATTATTTTTTTTTGTATACTTTTATATTAAAACTTAAATTCAATTTATATTTTAAAAACTGTTTATCGACTTTGAAAAATAAAAAAGGATTTTCACGTAAAGTAAGAAAAATCCTATAATCGAAAGGCAATTATTTATTATATAATAATAATTATTTTTAGGCTTTAATTCGATAACTGGAAAAAATATCTTTAAGTTATGGAATGTATTAATGATGTTATGAGAGAACAAAAGTCATAACTAAATTAATAAATATCGAAACCCACGAAATGGTCCCAAAAAAACGTTTAAATATCAATAAAAACGGAAATTAAAAGCTTTAAAAAGTAATTATCGAAAACGGAAAACATGACATAAGTGTGCGGTTCTTCAGACAGTTATACAGTAGTGGTAAGTCTTCGGAGTCTATCGATCTCGATCTGAAGAGTGGCCAGAGTTTTGCGCTCTTCCGCGACATCATTAATGAGATCCTTAATTATTTTACTGTAAGACTGTTTCTGCGTTTCCACCAATTCTTTCAGTTCATTCACCTGTTTATGTCATTTATTATAAGTTTTTGTTTTGTTTTTCAAAATTTAATTTTAATAAAAACAAAATTAGGTTTTTCTCAACACTTGAAGAGCTGAAGAGCAAAGCGTTTCAATTAAGTCAACAAACAATAGACTGAATATAACAATCAGTTGTTGTGTTTGAATGACATGCGTTTCGAACTGAACTAAACTAAACTAAAGTAAAGCAAAACATAAATACCTGTTTGACTAAATCCTCAAATTCTTTTCGACTAACTGTTGATTCTTTAATAGCTTTCAACTCTCTCTCCAATTCCGAGACGTCTTTCTTATTGTCGGCCTTCGAACTACTGACCGATTCCTCTACTTTGGGTGCAGTGATGGGCGTTGGGATCGGCGTTGGAGTTGGAGTTGGGATTGGCGTTGATGTGGTTGTGGCAGAACTTATGACTATATTTGTTGTTTTGCTCGTTGTGTTCGTTGTAGTCACCGTCGGGACAGGGATTGGAGTTTCGACTACTGTTGTAATGGGAGTGACAGACGGGACTGCACTGACGACACTCGTTATGTTGGGTTTAGTCGACTTTAACGGTTTGAAGAGTGGATTCTCTTCAGGAGTAGACGTTTGCGATTGTATTGATTTATTGCTAAATTCACCCGAAAATCGATTCGGAGACGTCTTCGTCGGCGAATGAAGCGGTCCTTTCATGTCTGGCCGCTCTTTGGGCGCGTCTTCCGGCGCTTCTTTACGTTTTTCCTGTGCTTTCCTGAGCTCGACCATCCAGGGTGGTAACTTCTCTACCTTTTCTGGCGGTGTCTTCGTTTGTGATGTCTTCATCTGATCGATCGAATGGTTCGAATTGAGCGACACTTTGTCTGCAGATATGTCTCCGTTTTCTTTTGGCTCATTTGCGGACTCTTTAGGTATGAATATAGTAGAGGGCGGCCGACGAGATGACGGCCCCTTTGGTCGCTGTGCTGTCAAATGAGTCAACTTATTGCCCGACGAGTCGATTGATGTAAAATGATTATCTGAATTGTTATTAGTCATCGAGTTATTACCATTTGATTCAATGTCTTTGTCCTGTTTTGAGCCGTTTTCTTGTGGAACCACATCTGGTTTGACATTAGAAGGAATGGGCGTTTGTGTCGGTTCTGGTTTTGGCTTCGGTGGAAATATTGACGGATTTAATACTTTTGGCTTTTTCTCCGGTATTACTGGCGCCGGACTCACACCCGAGTTGTTCGAAACAGTACTCGTTTTTGGCAACTCTTCCAATGGTTTGTTTGAACTCTTAGTCGAATCGGATTTCGATAAATTCGATGGTTTTGAGTGATTGCTGTTGAGAGGCGGCGGAGGCTTTTCTACGGGTCGGTCGGGCTTTTTGAGCCGAGCCGTCGAACTAATCTCTTCGGAAGTCTTCATCATTTCAACGAAGTTGTCGGGAAATAAAGCTATCCGGCCATTGAGCTCACCCTTCCACCAGCCGACGTCTTCGATCTCTTTCGATATTATGTTTATGATTTCGCCCTCTTTTATGGTCAGCTCGTCATCATTCTGGGCCTCATAAGCGAAGAGCACCCGAGCCTGTTCTCGCACTGGCTTTGGCGGCAGTTTGGGCGCCGGCTCGGCCTCGGGAGCGGGGGTCGGCGGCGGAGGCTTTTTCGGCAAACTTTTGGCTTTGTCTGAAGACGAGTCTCCGATTGGCGTTAACTTCGGTTTAATACCGCCGGCGAAGATGTCTCCGAAACCCACTTTTGCGATCGGTTTCGGCTTTTTCTCTAAACTGTCGTCTCTTTTAAGTTTCGAACTATCGATGGAGTCGTTGTCGCTCTTATCCGACAAATCCTTTTTGTTGTTTTTGGGCGAATCGGAGGTCACTTCGACCACGAAATTGGAGGGAAAGACACCTGTTATGCCTTTCGCAGATATGCCTTTCCACCAGCCTTTCCCCAAACATGTTAAACAATCTATTAGTATATAATTGACAATAGATTTAATGTAAATAATAATCGCAAACCTTCTTCAATCTCATCCAATATCTCAATCACGTCATCGACTTCTAGTTTGAGTTCGTCTTCATTTTGTGGCGCATAAGAGTAGACCACTTTAGCCCTTCTGTTCTTCATATTGTCACTCAATTGTTCAGACAATCAAATATTAGACACAAATACAGTTATTCCTTCAGATATTGTCCGCCATTTAACAACACATTTAAGTCAAACAAATATCGATTTAATTGTGATTTCGATTCAAACACTAATCAATTGATAGAACTGTGAAACGAGTTTTGATTGGATTTAGAGTTTGTTTTACGAATACTATGATTAAAGAAATGAATAATAGATATAATAATTTAATTAATTATATAATGAAATAATCGCTAATCAAACAGAAATAAATTGCTTTCAATCCAAACGATTGATTGATTGATAAGATTTGGATATTTAATGCGAAATACGAATTGAATTGATTGTAAAACAAGTCTTTGGAAGCGGTGTTGGGATTGGGAACTCGATTGTTGTGAAGAACTCGAGTTATATATATAGTTATATATTGTGGTAATCAGTGATTGCAGTGAATCAGACAATCATATCGTCAATATTGGGGTCAAACGAATCTGGATTTGTATTTAGCCATCAATTTGTTGCACATATAGAGGGAATGCATACAAACATTCAAACACTCATTGATTTGGGTATCAAATGAACAACACTTTAGTTGATATTCAATCCAAACATACATTAAATAGAATTGAATACAATTTCTTGTTTACAATTAAATACATTTTTACACATTTGAGTCATTAATGATTAGCTTTTGTGGAAACAAAACAAAAATGAAACTAAAGCTGATTTGAATTGAATTGCGATTTCAATGTCAGAGCACTTCTTAGACTTAAATGGCATACAAATGCATAACAAATGCCATAAACGCTATCAAAGCTATCAAACGCTTTGCTATTATTACGTTATATTCAATACTCTTTCAGTTTATTAATATTTTTGATTATTTACTAACCTTTCAATTATTTGCTGATTGTTTGTTCGCTTTTTAATTAAATTATTAAAATAAACTTTTATTAAAATATAAATCTCTTGGTCAATTAATTAAAATAATAGTCAATTAAGTAAAATATCTAAATTTAATGTACAATAAATACAAGTTTAGTTGATATGAAAATAAGTGACAACAATATCGTCGATCCAATGCATTCACTGCATTCACTGCAATCTCTCTCACACTCACTCACTCTGACTCTGACTCTAACTCGAAGCCAAATCAATGCAAACCCAAGTCTTCGTACAGTATGTGCTCAACAGTGCACTCGACTTCATGTATCGCCAATTTATTATTGTTTCGTTACTTCTCGTTCAGCCCTCGGAATAGGCGTCACTTGTTTTACTAACTTTGCTAACTGTGCTCTCCTCTATACCATGGCACTGGGAGAGAGACAGAGAGGAGAGCGACTACCAGTGAGGAGAGAGCAGGAGAGAGAGACTGATTGAATGATAAAACCTGTATTAATAGTAGTATTTAAATCCCTTGCAGTCGTATAAACTTAAAACAAAATATAAGTTATTTCTCGTCTCAACGCATAATTTTGTTAACATTTGGTTCCTTTGAATTAGGCAATAAAGGGAACAAATACTGGATTGTTGTGTAAATAGAGATGAGCTTAAGGACTAAATTAGGAACTATTATAATTAATATAAACTACTAAAAGATTGAACCGAATTAAGCGTTTCATTTGAATTCATTGCCAAACGCGTCAATTCTGCTGACTCTGACTCACAGTTTCAGTGCCTTAGAGCTGACATTGCTTTTAATTTAATTGAAAACAAATGAAATGTTATTTTTATTAATAAAAATGACCTCAAAATTCACCCACAAATGTCACAATACAAGAGAATTTAGAATTTTGAGAAAAATGTTGAAATTGAAAACATCTCAAATATGAGCATAAACATAGCTTGATAGGGTTGTGTTACCTAGCTCAATCGAGGTTTCTGTCGTGTAATTTAACAACAATTTCAAATTCATAATATAATCATTAAATTCCATATTTTTATAGCTTTGCCTGAAGTGAATATCTGATAAAAAAATTAAACCAACTCTTTATTGTCACAACTAATTAAGCATTTGATATAATTGTCGCAAATTTTCTCTACATTTTCATAACGTATGTCTGTTTCGCATATCAAATATGCTAATCGACGCCTCGTTTATCTACTTTATTGCTCTACTCAGCAAAGTTTGCCTAAATATAAATTTATAAAACATTTTCAATTCAAACTTAATGATTAAAAACTCTAATTTCTTTTGGACTGACTTTAATGAGATTTTAATTCATAAACGGATGTCAAAAATGAATGAATGCATACAATACTTACACAACAACTACCGGCCCTTTGCTTAACATAATTGAATAAAAAAAACTTTTTATATTTTACATTAATTGAATTTTTTCTTTATAAATAGTCTATTGTTTGTTAAACTTTCTCTTAAAAAATAGAGTAAATATTTATTAAAAGAGTTTTTATTAGAAAAACTTTTGTTTGACAGAACTGGAACACTAG
The DNA here is from genome assembly GCA_034693685.1 of Belba bartosi. Lineage (NCBI taxonomy): Eukaryota > Metazoa > Arthropoda > Arachnida > Sarcoptiformes > Damaeidae > Belba > Belba bartosi. The sequence goes on along the minus strand of JAQFXP010000403.1, from coordinate 18,178 downwards.
AACTTTATTCGTAAAGGAAAACAGTTTTTATGCCTTTTATCAGAGCTTTTAATATCCCAACAATTTTTGATTATATTTTTTTATTTCCTCGAAAACCTGTAATTTTAAGTTAGAATTAATTCCGATATCTATTGACGACTTGATTGACTCATTAGTTGATAAAATATCCGTCAGTTTTGTCTCCAGGATTCGCAACTTTTTGTTAATATCGTTGTTCTCGAGACTCGTTTCAAGAGTAGTCAACTGTGTCTTCAACTTCTCACCACTTCTTTCCAATTCAGATGAAGTTTCCATTAGTTTTTGTTTTTCTGATTCCAGTTTTTCCAACTTCTCCTCAATCTCTGCCTTCAGTTTCGGAATATCCGAATACTTTTCAATATCTGTTTCGAAAGTCTTGATCTTTGTTCTCAACGCTTCCATTTCGGACCCAATCTTCGACTCTAATTGTTCGATCTTATTGAGGTCGAGCTCTAACTTTCGGCGCTCATCCTTCAGGGCTTCTGTTGAGTTCTTGGCACTCATTGGTGTATTTCTGTCGCTTTCATTGTTATCCCTTTCCCTAACCGTTCCCTTTAAGCTATCGATGTGTACCAAACAACGCGACAATTTGCCCATCAATTCGTTGATCTCTTCGCTCGTAGTCTCGATTTTGTTCATTTCTTCCGCTTTGTTGGTCTGAAAGTCAGTCAAGAACTGGTCGATCGAGAGTTCCTTCTTTTTCAGTTCCTTATACTTAAGAGTTGCGCCGACGTCTTCATAGCTCTCGAGTTCGCTATTGATGTCTTGCATCTGGTCTTTGATGGAAGCAATCCGTGACTCCATGAGTGCAATCTCATTGTTGTCGCGCTTGACCTGTGCCAGAAGACGTCCCCTTTCGTCTCCGTTGTTGCTCGACTCGGACACCAAATGGTTTTTCTGTTTTTCTAAGTCCCGAAGTCTGGCCACCGATTGCAGTATTTCCCGTTTGATGAGTGAATCACTATTATTAGAATTGACTTCAATTTTGTTTCTCTTTTCTCTCCAAACACTGATCTCTGATTCTAATTCTTCGCATTTCTGACTCAGCTTTTCATTTGTCTTCTCGAGTGAATCGAACTTCTTGTTGTCTTCAGGAGTGAATTGTCGTTTCAAATTAATCCAATTATTTTGTATTTGCTTTAACTCATTCTCATAGTTGCCAATTAACTCCTCTTTCTTTTTCTTCTTCTCATAACTAAATTCCAGTTTTTCCACATATTCTTCGTTTTGCGCTTTCAGTGCTTTTATGTCTTCTTTGATCTCATTTTCGTCTTCTTTGAGTCGCAGTCTATCATTGAATTCATTATAAATTCCCAACTCGTGAGTCATTTCAGCCAATTCTTTAGCCAACGTTTCGGCCTTCCGGTGATAGACCCCAATCCGGGCCTCTTCGTTGGTCATGGATTCGCATTCTTTGCTAAGAGTCGCGATTTCAGCGCTAAGTTCATTGATTTTAGATCGCAATAGAGTTATAAAATAACTTTTGTCCTGAACTTGTCGTCTGACGAGACCTGATTTGCCTCGAGATGTCTTCGGTGCCATTAGGCCTGTCGTAGTGAGCGGTCGAGCGCCTGTCAGAGGACGACTAGTTACTGGTCTCTGTCCGATCCGTGAAGATAAAAGTCTGGAATTACTTTCCATTTTCACAACAGATTCTTAACTTAATTCTCAGAAATATTTGTTTTGATATAATTTTTTTATTGTAGTCATAGAGATATCGAATGAAATGAAGAAATATAACTATATATGAATAAAAAAATTGTTTTTTAATTGTCATTTTATGGATTGACTTTATTTTTATACTATTAATATTTACATAAATAATTTACAAATATAAGCTGAGAAGCTATAAATATAACAAGAGAAAATTATTTTTTTTAATTATAATTACAGACTAACGCAGAAAACTTATCTTGTTATTACATTACAAATTAAGATATCTCTTAAAATCTTTTTATTAAAATAATTAAATGGTGTAATTAGAGTCTAATAAAAAATAGTTAAATAATTTATTGGTTTTAAAAAAAGTTAAATAGAAATGTGAATATATTTATTATTATTTATACAGATATTTAACACTAACGATAAGTTCTATTATAGAGATACGCGTATGGCTTCATAAAAATTAAATTAAATGCTTTTTTAAAGAAATTTTTTCTTTAAGTCCAGTTTCACAACTACCAAGCCAGGCCCAATAAGTTTGAGCTAAGTTCCTGGCCTACGTGCAACCCAGTTAGTTATAAAACAAGATTTAGTGGTAGAAAAAAACAAATATTGTACAGAATGTAGATTTATAATCTCAGTTCTATCAAACTCCGTTCGCATTTATAGCTTTGTTATCATTGAAACTACTATTTAATTTGAATCTCTGCAATTCGGGTGAAGCCATAAAAAGGTTTTCCAAATTAGGATATGATTGGAGAGACTGTAAGTCTGTTATAATAACTCGCGTCGACTGCGGTGTTTGCGGTAGTTGAGGCTCAGTCTGATAGTCGTTCTGGACATCAGTTTTAGTTTTGCGAGTTTTATAGCAATACCAACACGACATCAGAACTATAGCCAAGGGCAGGAATGCGAGCATTATGAGCCATAACAATTGATTCTTTGACGACTCACACAATCTTTTTTCCAGATTTGGTTCATAGCCTTCACTACAAACACACAAATTGGAAACGGAATCACAAATACGGTTTTGATCGTAGACTTGACACTCAGTGTTATTTTCACAGTCGAAGTGAACGCATATATTGTCTTTTAATCTATAATTGATATCACATCTACAGACTTGGGATATACAAAATGCAGTCTTAGTGCAGTCATAGTCGTCTGCACAGATTGTCTCAACATTTGGATCTGTTGAGACATTAGTGTCATCGAATAAATTAACATTAGAATAAACACGCTTAAAACTAGTTATAAAAAGACAAATTAAATAGATTTTTGATGAAACGATCATAATTTTAGCTAAATTTAAGTCATATCTAAATGGAGTGAATACTTGAATGAAAATGAAACAGAATTTCCAAAAACTAAACTGACATTCAATCCGTTTATCTGATTCGCAACTAAACTATTTGATTGACGTTATATAATAACTTTCTAACTCTTAAGTAACAACTCATATATTATTCAATAAAAAGTTAATTTAAATGTTTTTAATCTGTTTTAGTTACCGCTAATCCATCAAAATCTAAACTTATGAGAAATCTTAGAATTTTAATTAGAAATTCTTTGGGAAATTTTCAACACTTTTCTATTAATGTGTTTTAAATTCGATAATTTTATTCTATTAGAGAACTATTTATCTTCTAATGCATTAATGCATAACATATTTGCATTTGATTAAACTTAATTAGATTTCAAATCTGATTAGTCATTCATTTGAATGATTTTATTAGAGAAAAAGCCGTAGATTTAGTACTGAGTGAAGAAAACAGTGATGAGATATACATATTAATACAACAACAGCATTGAGTTTAAGTTAATTCAATAGTTATTTCGTTTTATTAATAGCATGATAGAAATGATTGATTACAAAGATATCAAAAATAGCAAACAATAAATTATTCGATATTTTATTCTTTAGATTTTTGGGTCAAAACAACTCAAACCGCTTTGACTCAAATATTAAGGCATATCGTAAACAGCTTTAGGCGTAAATCAAATATTGTTAACAATATTCGATTAGTTATGCATTTATTCAAAAAAACAATTGTTTATTCTTTTAGTGAACTGCTATTGGGAAGGGTTAGGAGGGTTAGGCTATTTGGAGAACAGCCATTCGTTTCTCACTCAAGTATTGAAGTTCTGATTGAAATGCGTTTTCAAAGCCAATCGTCGATTTGAATTTCAAAACTATATTATCAGCTCTTTTGATGACATCTAATAATTCATTCGATAATAACTTTTTATTAGTCTCATCGGCGGTCTCGTCGATCTCTTCCCACTTAAGACTAATTAATTTCATTAATTCCATCAATAGTTCAGTGCTTTGTTCGCCGAATATCAAAGAAGTGATTCGAACGCTTTGCTGGCAATACCTGACCGCTCTGTCAAAGTGACCCATCGAGACATAGCACCGGCAGAGGTCATCCTTACTCTTACATAAAACTCGATTTTGAATATAAAGATTGAAAGTAAGCAATTCGTCCGCTCTGTGCAAACTAACCAACGCTTCGCTAAGTTTTTCCTTATTTAACAAATCTATTCCTTCCGACGAATACTTCAAACCTTTTTCCATATTTTCAATCGCTTTCCGAACATCCAGTGCATTGCTCTTACAGTTCTGACATTCACTCGTGTAGTCCTCGTTGTAAATGACGGCTCCATTGCATTGGGGGCAGAGTAGAGCTCGGGTTAGGTTCTCCTTCTTATTGGCGCAAACAAAACACTCGCAATCGAAATAGTATTGATTTTTTAGTTTTCTTTGTCTGTCTATTCGACTCATTCTTTGGACATTAGGTCCGTAACAATAATTGATTTCTTCACCACTTCTTATACTTCTGGAGGCTTTGATTCTGAGTTGAGATCCGTTAAAGAATGTCAATATATTTGGATCACAACTATGGTTAAGCAAACTAATGGTTGGGTAGAGAGCGGTTCCAATAATGTCTTCGTTTGCATTAAATCCAAATTTGTTCATCTCTTCACTAAAATCCTGTTCCAAAACACTGATTAGATTTGTGGACAACTGTTGGATATGTTTAAGAATAATTTCTCCCAATTCTATGTAATTCTCTTCGTTTCGATTTATATACAATTTGTTTTCAAGCGCTAAGAGTATGAAAATAGCGGTCAGACTATAGCTAACCATTGAATCCAAATTGTGATCCTTTTCGTGATCTCCTAATTGATAGACTGAGCGATAATCAGAAGAATATAAAACTTCATTCTTTTGATAATCAATTGATTTATCGGAAATCTCTTTTGATATTCTGATGGCATCTCTTATTCCTGTCTTCAGTAAAATTCTTAAAACAATATAAGAAATTCCGATCTCTTTCGAGAGGATTAGCAGTGAATTACATTCAGAGGAATGGTATTGAGTCAAACAATTTTGACGACAAGAGTCACTACAAAATCTAATTTTATTGCATCCAAGACACGGAACAAAGTGGTTGTCTAGCGCTTCCAAACAGTTGTGACAATAAGAATCGAATTTATCGCTATATAGATATACAGCAAAAGGCTGTTCCACTATAAGAGTGTCACCAAATTTAATGTCTTTGGAGGCCGTCATAAATCTGCCGGTGCGGACCGTATATCCAATTTTGATCGAATCGGAAGCGTTTGGTATAAACGGATTGCAATTTTCGATTTTGTCGTTCGAATCGTTCGTTTCGTTTTCAGAATTCATTTCAAAATCGTCTGAATTTTCATCGATTTCTAAATTATCTTTAATCTCAAGTCTATGCAATTGTTGTTCTATTTCCTCGACAAGACTTTCATTGTCTTTGAAGTCTTTAATATCTTCCTTCAAGTCATTCAACACCTGAAGAGCCAATTCATTCTTCGCGAGTGATGTCAGACATTCGGCTTTTCGTAATAATAACTCATATTTCTTGTCATTCGGACAGTTGTATCGAATGGCGTCTTCGATGTCCTCAAGACATGAATCATAATCTTCAACTCTAAACATAACCAGTGATCGATCGGCAAAAGCCATCGATAAATCAGTAAATTCTTGAACAAATGTTTTGCCCTCAGATGGAAATGGAGCCAAACATATGGCCTCTGAGTATAGTCTAATAGAGTCGGCAAACAAACCATTTTTGAAACAATTGTTAGCCTTTTCTCGCAATTGTTTCGATTTAATTAGACTTTTGCTGTGATTGTCGTCAACAGCACTCGAATTAACGATGTCTTCATATAATTGTTGGACAGCTTTAATCAAACCGTTATTATTGATACAGAATTCAATACGACTTTTATTATTGTCCAAACTTTTCAATTCATTAATAAACAGATTTTCGTCAAAATTATCAATTGATTTAAGTCTTAATTTTAAAGCGATTGCAAACTTTGAGAACTGATCCCATCCCTCATCTATCAGTTCATTATTGGTTATGTCTTCAGACATTTTCAGATCAATAATCGATTTAATAATTGTAAAAAATAAGAATTAATTAATAATAAAACAAATATTACTTAGATTTAACTAACAGTAAAAACTTGTGAGAAATAAAATTTTAATTAAAAAAACAATATTAAGTTATCTTAAGCATCAAATTAAAGATAACTGCAAAACACGTGTAATTCGTATGTCTTTTAAATCTTAAGACATTTGTTTACATTCTCACCAATACTAACGCTATCTCTGGTTACGAATTCTTTATATTAATTTCTAATAAACTTTTTAAAGTTTTCAGTTCTGCTAAAAACTTTAATCAAGGAAGTTTTAAATTTTATTTATTATATTCATTAAACAATTTATTATTACATTTTAATTAATAAAGTATTGAATAAATAAAATAATATAATATTTTTTGAGTATATAAGAGAATTAGACAAAAATAAGTGATAAAATTAATTGTTTTGACCAATTGGTCTGATCTTCATCTCAACCTTCTTGAGCGAATAACTGGGTCCTTGCCATTCAGACCAATAGATGCCTTTATACTCTAGGGGTGAAAGTCCGGCCAAATACTGTCCATTAAGATTAGCGGACTCGCACTGGTTGTACCACCATCCACCCGTATGCTCCACTGCACAGTTAGCTCCATTCAAGCCATCGTTATCATTGTCTTTAGTTGAGAATTGCATCGAAATGTGGTAACTCATGGCATCCCCGGCGTCACCCTTTCAGGGTAGGCATAAAGAGAGTGAATAAACTGTAGAAATATTTTGATTCTGGTATACCTCATAACTTCCCAAAAGCTTAATCATATAGTTTTCACTTTCGGATCCAATAGCAAAAGCATTATATTTGGCGCTATTCATCAAATATTGTTGTTTAGAAAATTATACAAGTACAATTGTATGTTTGTTTTAAAACTAATAATTCATACAAAGCTTTTTCTCCTTCGAAGTCCTCTAAATCAATGCGAAGTTCGTATATATTCTGATAAGTGATTCGATGCAAGTTATCCAAACCCAACCAGAATTCAGTAGCAATATTCCCGAACCCATACTTATATTCGTACCAATCCCTAAAAAAGTCAACCGTTCCGTCTTGTCTGCTCTGAATGACAGTCCAACCGCCGCCGTCTGTCTTCATATCACAAAATACAAACACCGGTTCGTCCGCTCCTAAGGGTTTGATTCGATAAACTGAACTCAAATTCTTTTGACTTTGTTTTTCCTGAACTTCTTTACAATCTTTTGAAAAATTTCGACTTTTATTTGGCTCAAAATTAGAGCTCTTTATGAAAACATTAGGTTTTTCTAATTTTTTCATTTCTTCCAAAACATTACGAATTGCGTTATTAAATGATTTGATTTCGACATAACTTTTTGTATTGTTTGCAATCGAATTGGTGTCACTTAGAAGTATCGATACATTGTTTGACAGATCAGATATCTGTGTTTCGATCTGATTGGTCGAACGTTTTAGACTATAAAGAGTGGTTTGGACAATCTGAAGGTTGGCCTCTATGTCGGCGCTCACTATATTGAGCGCTAGTTTTGGTTCCCTTTCTTGCGTTTGAATATTTCTTTTTCCAATAGTTCGCAACTGTTCGGAAATCCAGGCTTTGTTGACGATCTGTTCCTGTTCTAACTTATTGAGGTCTTCTCGGATCACTTCTTGAAGTGTTATAGTCTTTCCTAAATCTCCTTTAATGTCGTCTAATCTATGAGATATACGAACTTCTGAGCGATCGATAGAAGAGATTATATCTTGTCGTTGAGATTCAAGTCGAGCTAACGTACGGCTTAAGTCACTTAAAATATTCGTATGTTTTAGAGAATCACTTTCTATAATCCCTAAGCGATGCAGAATTTGCTGCAAAAGCCCGCGACTGATCACTCCATCAGAGTTTGAGTTTGAGATTGAGATTAGGTTTTGGTCGATGGGTGTCGTCGACACATTTGAACACTTAATTATACCAAATAAATGGCAAACAATACAATACAAAACAATCGATGTCTTCATTTTAATCAGCTTCTCATCAGAAAATCCGACACAAAATCACTACATAATGGCATTCAAGCGTTAAAAATAGATTTTCCCCTTATTTTAAAGCCTCGAAACTTAAGTCATAATGAGCTGAGAAAAGTCAATCTTCTTATTGAACAGTTGCCCAAAAATATTTGTCTGAAAATATATTTTTTATGACAAAAATAAATCAATAGATCAATCAAATTGATCAATAAATTCATAGCTTTTATGTGATGTTAAAAAAATAAAAGCAAATTCCAGACACTCTAATCACATCACATCAGACCAACCAAATCGAATACATTTTTTTCTCTCAAACTTTTACTCAAATCTGAGTTATTAATAAAAATTTTCTCAAATTCAGCAAATATTCTATCAATTCTTTGTGACTATATTTTACAGAATATTCTGTTATTACAGACTCTAAGTTCAAATAACTTTCTAATAATTATTCCTTTGATTTAACTTTAACTCCAAATTGCGCTGAAATTTAAATATAAAATAATAAACATTTGAATTAAATAGTAAATAAATTTTCAATTTAATTAAAACAAAAGTTCAAAACAATTACAAAAATGTTCACGCATAAATCTTAATTCAAAACAATAAAACAATTAAAGAGTATCTAAATTAAAGGTTCAAAAAGAGAATAATTTAATCAAAATTTAAAATTTATTCAAAACATTAAAAATTATACAAAAAAAGAACAAATTATATAATTATGAGATTTATCTGAATTCTAAACGAGTTTCGCTTCAAAGCAATCAAATGAATCGAAACTATTTATGGAAATAAAATTGTAATTAAATTATTTTAATGAAATAATTTTTGTAGCAATCTTTAAATCATCAAAACATTGTCTTAAGAGTAAATATAAATTAAATTTAAAAACAAAACAATTTTTTGATTGAATACAATTTCGTTTTCAAAAATAATAAAAGAAAAAAATAGTTTGAAAAAAGTGTCGAAAAATATAACATTTCTTATAAGAGAAATATTCGCCTGAAGAGCAAAAAACCGATTGCAAGACATAAGACTGCAATCAAATAAGTGGTAAATCGAGAACCAGATGAAGAGGAGTGCAAATTGGCGTTTGAATTGGTGTTCGTGTTTGTCGTATTCGTATTCGAATTGGAATGCATTTGATTCACATTTCTTCGATGCACTTCTGTCTCTGAAATGCTTTGGTCACCCGTTTCGGCATTCGGATCAGTTGAGTCAGAGTTGGAATTCGAGTTTAAGTTCGATTCCAATTCCGATTCATTCGTTTTATTATCAGAAATCGTTTGACTCGTCGTCTGTTCGCTCGGGTATTCAGAACCGGATGACTGGAAACCGATTTAAAGTAATAATTAGTTAAATAAATAAATAGTAATTAAATAGAATTTACTTTAAAACTGATTTGTTTTGCGAGTTCTTTCGCCTCTTTATTGGCTTCACTCTCTTTCTGACCCAACTCTTCAGTCATCAACAATCGAGTGATTAGTCCACAAGAAGGACAGCACCAGTTCTGTGACTTTACAGCCAATGCTTTTCGTTCTTCTGACGGATAGTCTGAAAATTTAATTTAAATCAATTAATGAATAAAATAGTCTTTAATTGAAAGCAATTCGGTTCAAACCGAGTGATCCGATCGCTCCCAAGCCTTCGGTCGGCATAAAGCCAATGATAGCCAAGAGCGCCGTCCGTATAGACCAGGAGGGTTGCCACGACTCCGGATGATGGCCTGATATACTCAAACATATCTTTTTATTGACTTCAAAGCGTCCGTTCGGAGTAAGCATTATAATAGAGGGCGGTTTCATCGGGTACTCCGTCGGTAGGATTATCCGTCCGTGATATACACCCGACCCGAAGTCCGAGTCCGGCGGCCCTCGCACTGTGAAGTGCCATTCAAACAGATTGTCCTAAACATACAGATATTAATTAATTAATATAAATATAATAAACAAATTTGTAGTCAACTCAGACTCACATCCAATGGTTGTGCGAAATACTCAGCGGTTCTGTCATTGAGCAGCTCTTTCGCCTCTCTATACAGCCGTTTCACAGCTATTCAAACAAATATTCATTAGTTTTGTTATTCAGTTCGCAATTCACTTCACATTTATATTAATTGTAATTAACTTTCAATTAATTTCGCTTTTGTTTAAACAAAAAAGTATTGAAAAAACCGAAAATGTGGCCAAACCTGGAGATCGACTGTTGTATTGACTGTCCATTTGTCCGATTAAACCAAAAATCAATTAATAGACACTTGTTTTGGACGTAAATTAATTAAATTTCGTTTTAGATTAGATTTTGTCGTAAAAAATATTTTGTCAAATGTTTTGATTTTATGCTTTGATTTCAAATCAATAAACGGATAAAAATTATGCAAAAAATAACAATAAGTTTAGTTATAATCTCAAGATTTGCATAAATTGTATTCAAAATTTGAAAATTTGAATTTAAATCAAAAATTGAGTTAAAAAATAGATTTGTATTAAATCGTAAGTGAATTGAAACCAATTAAACGTTACGTCACTTACAGTTGACGATAAATCGCATCAAAACATAAACAATACTTTGTTTTCATATTAGATGTCATTACGTGTCAAAGCATTTAAACATTGAAATCGAAATTAATTTCGATTTAGATTTCAATTCAAAAATTACATTCAATTTAATGATTTCATTCAATACAAAATCTCAAATATCTATTGACATTCCACAGATAGTGTTACAATAAAATAAATTATTTTCAGTTACCCAAACCAATTCAAGTTAGATTAACCCTAAGTATTCATATCATCCCTTTTAATAATAATTACAGTATTGGTGAATAAATAATAAGAACCAATCAAATGAGAGATTTATTTGTGTATAAAATATTTGTTGATTAATGTGATAGAAATAGATGTAAAGTCATGAATAGAATTGAGTGAAGGAGTGTCTGTATGTGAGTGTATGTGTGAAATGGCGGACAGAGTTTGAGATTTTAAGTGCAGTTCAAAACACGAATCGATAAATATAGCGATAATCGGATCAATTGACTGACGGATGAACCGATTGGCCAAAGAATGAGCGAAACGTTGAGTCCGTCGAAGCGTTTGGGACATCCGATGAGAGCCCGGAAGCGGAACCGCTTGATCTACAATGAAGACGAAGAAACACAATTCACTTCGAGATCTCTTCCGATTGGACACCAATTGACGCGAAAGAGCTCACGTCTGGCGACTACTGTTCCGTCGCCTCATTCGGCGCTGTCGGCCAGAGGCGAGACCGGGTTTTTGGACAAAAAGGTGGCCCAAAGAGTGGGTCTTCGGTTGCGAACTCTTCTAAAGCTCCCGAAAGCGCATAAATGGGTTTGTTTTGAGTGGTTTTACGCAAACATCGATCAGCCCTTGTTTTTAGGCCAAAACGACTTCTGCATCTGTCTTAAGGAGTCATTCCCTCACCTGAAGACCCGGTGCCTAACCCGAGTGCAGTGGTGCAAAATACGGCGCCTAATGGGTAAACCCCGTCGCTGTTCGGCCGCATTCTTCGCCGAAGAGCGCGCGTCTCTGAACGGAAAGCGGAACCGCATTCGACACTTACAACAGCAGAAAGTGGTTGACTTCAGCCAATACCGGGATTTACCCGAAAATATACCGCTTTCTCTCGTAATCGGCACTAAAGTTACGGCACTATTGCGTAAACCACAGGACGGCCTGTTTGGCGGCACTATAGACGCCGTCGACACCACTAACGGCACCTATAGAATCACATTTGACCGGAACGGCATCGGCACCCACTCCCTGCCCGACTACGAGGTGCTGAGCACAGATACGCCGGAATTTATTCCATTGAATTCGTTTCAAACCAAAGTCCGGCCGCGACTTCCAATGTTCACTTCCCCCCGATTTCTGGAACTGTTGGGCAATCAGGTCGCTCAGGCATTGGGTGACAACGACCCACTCCTGGCCGGTCCCTCACCTCCTAAGACCGGAGCCATTGCCAGCGGCGGTCATATGCAAGAAGAGGGAACCCTCGGAGGCTTTCCCATCAAGTTTTTGGCACTTCTGGTGCGACTCTCGAAGATACTTCAGGTGAAGAAGAAGAAGATTAATGAATTGAAAGCTATGAACACAGAGGCCGAGAAGTGCCGGAGTCTTCAGGAGAAGATATCGCATGAGTTTCAGAAACATTACGCGCAGACAATCCTAGAGTTAGAGAAACTGAATGACGACCTCAACGACTACCTCAAGGCTGTCCAGCAGTACAGTGCGGAGATGGCGCCCGAGCAGGGCTTAGCCCCCATCGCACAGCCGGACGTTGTGAAGCAGAAGTATTTGGTCGAATCGAAAGAGTTGGTCGAACGCAGTCTCGCAAACTGTTCGGTGAAGAACGAGAAGACCATTGATCTGATATCGCATTTGTTGTCACTTATGCTACACCTGAGGGGGTTCGCAGACACCGAAGTGTCCGCTTATGAACTGAAGTCACTTTCGGATACTCTGACCGACATCAGGAAGATGTTGGACCAGAAGAATGTGGATCAGTACGAGAATCAGGTCGAGATCCACGTCAATCACATCCAGACCAGTCTCAGCCATTTGGGTAATTTGGGGGCGTTTTCCGAATCAATGCTCGAGCCCTTATGATAGACCCACTGACCCACTGATCGACTCACCGATCCGGTCACTTAACTGTTCGATTGTTCGACTCTTTAACCGTTTATTTGAATTGTTTTGATTTTATTCAATATTAGTTAAGAATTGTATTCAAATTAAAAGTTTTATCACTTTTTTCTCGAACTCTAAGCTAAGACTTGACAGACATTACACACGAATTGCAATATAACTACAATTAATTAAAATATTGAAAATGCTTTGTATAATATAAAAGTTGTATTGATTTACTATTTTCTAACATTTATTTACAATATTTCTATTTTCATTAATATGTAAGTAATTATAAGAATGTATTCTTTGATTTAATTAATCGAATAAATAGTATAAATAATATAGAGATTCAGGGATTTATCCAACGGTTAACTTCAGTTCTTTAGCTCTTTTTCGGCTAAAAAACAAAAATAAATTAATAATAAAATAAAAATTGAATAAATAATAGCGCTTTGAATATAATAATGAATTTAGTGAAAATGATTCAATTTTCTGAAAAAATACAAACATTATTCTATAGTCGACTATTGATTGATGAGTAGAATATTTGGAACTCTATTGGATCTATAAATTATAGCTAAATGTTTAAAAACCGATACTTAGTATTTGGTTACAGTATTTTATAGAAAAGTTTATTATATTTTGTTTGCTAAGAATAATGCAAGTTGAATTTGCAATTCAAATAGCAAACCTGTTTTTGTTTTCAAAGCAAGTTTTTCGATAACTTTCAGCAATTTATTAAAGAAACAAATTATTTTTAAGACATTTTTCAATGATTTGTCAATTAAAGTGCAATTTTTAATGCCTGAGCATACATTCATTTTAGAATAGCTAGTTAGATGCTTTGTATGATGTACTGTAGTTGAAATTTTGTTTTTAATTTTTAGTTAAAAAGTTATATAATTATATTAATTTATACCACAATTAATAATTTGTTTTGGGTATGACAATATGTCTACAATTAATATGTTTATTTTATTAATTGATTTAAAATTAACCCGAATCAATTTTCAAGTGCAAACGTTTTTAAATTTATAAAATGAAAATTAAAAAAAATAAACAGGTGTTTAATTGATTTTCGATAAAGTGCCTAGTTGTAATCTGACTAAACAATAGTTTTAATTCATTTAAAAATAAATGAAATATTAACAGAAAAATGAATAAAACTTTTTATCTAATACTTTATTTCTTATATTTAAAAAAATTATTGACTTAAAAATCTTAAAATAATAACAATATACATTTTAAAGTAAAAGTCTTTTTTTTCTAAAATTTTGCAAATTATTTATCAAATTAAGAGTTAAATCTTTGATTTTCTAACTTTAATACTTATACATTTGAGCAAAAATGAATTTATAAAATATTTAGTAAAATATTATATTTTATTATATTTTTAATTGACTATTCTTAAGTTTTGTACATTTAATATTTTATTATCAAATTTTATAAAAGTAACAAATATCTTAATAAGTTTTAAAAGATTCTTTGTTTAAAATTTTATTTTATAATATTTTTTAAATCAGAACATAAAAACTTAAATGCTAAAATATGTTCTCTCTATATTGTCGTTCTAAATTTTGCCATTTTAAATTTATATATATACTGTAAACTTATTTAAATTTTATTAGAATCATTAAAATATAACAAATTAAAAATCTTCTTCATATCAAAGTTAATGATAAAGTTTGATATAAAGAAAATTTTTTTATTTTTTTATTTTAGTTAATTTATTAAAATTTAAATAAGTTTAATTAGCAAAATATAAGTTATATATTTATAAATAATTTAAAATCAGAAGGCAAATCAACCAAAAACTTACTTAATTTTAAACTTTGATATCTTTCTTTTTTTCAAGGGATTGTAAGGGAGAATTAGCCAAAAATTTCCCTGATTTTGAAAATTGACATTTATTTCCCCTAGCATTTGGTCTGCGAAAAGGTATTCCCTCGACTTTTTATCGACCGGCAAACTAAGTCGGCTGATAATTATTTTGGGTTTTTTGATTAAAATTGGTTAATTTTCCCTAAATTGTTGCTAAATCCGGTTTAAATCCAGTTAAATTAAGTAAATTTTCAATATAAATATATAGGTTTTTGAGCGTTTTTGAAATAATTTTTTCCCTGATCCCCCTGGATTGGTTGAACTTCTCAATCCCTGTTTTTTCTCACCTGTTTTTGCGGCCGCTGAAGTAGACCGGCAATTTAAAAAAATAATTTTTTAACCAAAACTGGAAAATATTTTCCTAAATTGAGAAAATTCCGAAAGTATTTACTAAATTTATTTAAATTAACTAAATTTAGCTTAAATTCAGTTAAATTTTGTCAAATTGTAACGTAATTATATAGACTCTTTGAATATTTTTAGTCAGTTTCTCAACCCTTAAAATAAACTAAACGTAATTTGGTAAAATTGTAATACTAAAGTAAATTTTGTATTAATTTAGGAACAATTTATTTTTACATTTAAAAAGGCCATTTTCCTATGCTTACCTGGGATCCTCCCTTACAAATTTTAATATAAAAACATATTCATTTTACCATAGTATATTTCAACTTACTCTTATTTCGATGGGGATGTAAGCCAAGTATTGAAAAGTTATTTGTGTCAAAATTGTGACAAAAATATATCAATTATACTAATTAAAATTTTATTTCCGAATGTACATAATTTAAGGAGATATAATTGAAAACTAATTTGTTCTTAAATAAGTTGTATTGTATGCTTAGTATTGATCTGAAGTATATAGCATAATATAGACTTCAAATCAATATTATGCATAATAGCTGATAAATTACATATAGGCGCAAATAATTTAGGCGCAAATAACTTCTCAATACCTGATCTACATTCCCATCGAAAGGACAGTTAGAATTAATTTGTTTTAATGCGTTTCATATAATTTAAATCTAATTTTCTTCATAAAGAAAATACAGAGAAATTTGTAAAATCGATACAATTGACCAAAAGATTAATAAAAAGCTCAAAATAAAAGAACAAATAATAGATAGAACTGTAAATTAAAGCAATTAGTGTCAGCGTTACGGTAATAAAGTAATTAAGTATAAGAACATAAAACGGTCTAAACAACCGATTTGATCAAAAGTATTCTTGATTTGCAAACCATTTCAACAATTTCAGACCAATCTATGCTTTAATTGCTGTTTGAATCACAATTTGAGTCATCATTAGTTGAATGTTAATCTCGAAATAGAAATAATAATACTTCACATCATTAGCCATAAGAGTAATACGTTTAAAGGCTTAGTCTCCAAACGAAATAAGCAATAATTTTACTCTAAGCTTGATATATATAAATTATTAGTGAAACTCAATTGCTATCAATAGCACAAACTGAATAGGACACTATTATTTGTTTTATAGCATAAAATTAAAATTCGGGAAATGTATAAAACTACATTTTCTACAATTTTATTGTAATAAAAATAAATTTATTATATAGAAATATTTTTTTAATTACAAAAATTATTTAAATATATGAATGAACACATTTTAATGCTTTTTACTCAATCTATTTCTGCGACCATTAAGAATTAAATTGAATTTTAAAAATAAATTATTTAAAGCAACTATAGCTAATTGTGCTAATTTAAATTTACATTAGATTTTTTGTTTGTTAAACTTTTGTTTAATTTTTCTAAATTATACTTAAGACAAAATTATATATTTTTAAACATTATTAACAATCTCTATTTAATGTTGTAATGTTACAGATTGAAATTAGTTTTTATACGTTTTAAGCAAAATTTAAATATTTTTAAATTAAAGTTTTTTTTAGAGAATTGTTTTTAATTAAATTAAATTAAAATCCAAATATATATTTTTGCATTCAAAAATTTCAGACAAAACAGTTATTTTCGCTAAAAATATGTGAAATAATTTTAAAAACCGGCAAAAACTTATTGCTTATCAAATCATAAGATGATTGGAATGTGTTATCTGAACGCAGATGTTAGTGAATAACCGGTCAGTCAAGTCTATAACTATGTTTTCTCATTAAATGTGACTCATTGGTAGCAATTAAGCTTTACTGTAAATTGTACTAGTTAGTTTGATTGTAACTTATATTTTTAGGCCAATGTATGAATGGATCGCTAATAAGTGGTAACAAAATTGCGGTTTTGGTTGAAACAGAATTGCTGTTATTATAGATAGAATTCATTGCAAATAATGAATATTGAAAATAATGAGAATAAATAAGAGAGAAATGATTGAGAGACGAGTCTAAACATACTTTGCTTTTAATAAATCCGTGTCTTCGCACAAGACTGTCGGTACAAACCAGACCTAAGCAGTTGTTGAAAGACTAATAGGTTTTGATTTAAAAGTACTAAAACTGTTTGAAAAATTGCCAGGCTTAATTGTATTTTATGGTCTATCCAATAGTTTTTATCAAAAATATTTTTATTTAATTGAGTACCACATTAAGAATATTAAATTTTCTTAATAATATAATTTTTGTAATTTACTTTCTAGCAATTTAATATTTATAACAGAAAAAGGTGCTATTTTGCAATGTGCAAGCAAATCATTCTTTGATAAAATAGCGAATAGAAAAGCATAGAGTTGTTTGTTAACACATCCATACACTTCATCATTAATATCAATCACAAATACTATAAATACAAATAAACAGAACATTTCGAAGAGAATTACTCAAAAGTTCATCGATTCTTTTTGCACAGATTTATCGGAATAAAGTAATGTATTTATTGCTGTAATGAATATTCGCTTTATTCCTCAGTGTATTCATAAACTATTTACAGAATAAAGTAATCTATTTTCACCAAAATTCTTAACACTATTACTATTTCTTTTATAAATGAATTCAATTATGTAATTACAGATCAAAAGCGATTATTTGCAAAAATTTAGTTTTATTAGTCTTTATTAAGAGTTTCACAACAAACAAATTAGTTGCAGATAATAGAAATGTTGATTTAATAAAATATTTGTTAAATTGTTTTTATTTGTACAAGCAAATCATATTAATATGTCAAATTACTTGAAAAATTTGACAAATAATCTTTTTCTCAGAGTTTTAAGCCAAGATATCTTCTCTATGTTTTGCTGGCTGGCAAAATAACGTTTTTCGGGTAAAATTAATATGTTTTTACTAAATCATGTTAAATTGCAAGAATAAAAGTTAAACAACTTGAATAAAATTTAAAAATAAAAGTAATTTATATTTGAATATAACTTTTAAGTTAAAAAAAACTAAATACCGTAATACCCCACATATAGCGGCATGCCGGTATAAGTTGAGGTTGACCTCATGCCTGTATACCCCGAGGAATACCGGCATGCCGGAATAAGTGAGAAAAAAATAAGGTTTTTAACACATGACTTCAACTTTAATTTTAAAATTATTTTGCAAATTAAAATGCAATAATATAAT